>CM059329.1:8327888-8393158 GCA_030340685.1 Protosalanx chinensis | reverse complement strand
GGGGAGGCAACGAAGGGAGGGAAGGAGGAAGAGAAAACAGAATGAGGGCAGGAAAGAGTGGCTGGCTGGGAGGAGGGGAGGAGGAGGAGGAGGAGGGCGATGGAATACAATAGAAAAAAAATGTAATTTATAGGCGGCGGAGGAATAGAATTTTATCATAGGATCCGCTCTACGCAGCTCAATTGATATGTAGTTGATTTGAAACAGGCCCCCAGGGGCTGGAGGGGGGGGGGGGGGGACACTGTTAGATTTTACGCTTGGATATATCTGTTAACTCCCCATCACCAACACAACAGACTCGACAGCAGCCCCCCCTCCCCCCCCCCCCCCCACCACACACACATGCACCCCCCCCCACCCCCACCCCCCGGGAATACCAGGAAAGAGAAAGGGAGGAGGAAGAGGTGTAGTGAGATGAAAGGAGCGAAGCGGAGAAGAGAGTTTATCTGGCGTGACATTTATTAATTTTTTATTTTGATGTTGTACAGAAATCCCTAGCATGTTTTAAGTGTATGTTTGATCATATTGATCCAGTTTACAACAAAGCTGCCCCTGGGTTGCCAGGCTGTCTGCTAATTCCTCTTAATGACTGGCTGGGTCATTGGACTGGGTCTTACCGGCTGCTACAGAGGAATATATTTAGACATGATCAGGTTTTACAGAAACAGGATGTGCATCAGTACTCAACAGAGTATTGTGCAGATTTGTACAGGGGGGTCTGTATTCTATCAGTGAGTCGGAGCGTTCTGAGTGGTCTATCGATTCCAGTGACCCTCAGCGCCTAGCAAGCCCGCCACAGGCTGGGGTCAGAGTTCAGGGGGGAAATGGTCTTGGTGACATTGAGAGGCGGGGGTGTGGCTGGCAGGTGGAGGGCTGGCTGATTGGAGCCCAGATTGATCGGCAACTCAGACCAGAAGAATGCAGCCACACTCAGACAACAATGCATCTCTATGGCTCTAATAGGAAAACTGCCAATACTCTTGATCCATCCACCAGTGATTCCAGACAATTGCCCTTTGGCAGTTGTTAGGTGTGTGTGTGTATGTGTATTTGTGTGTCATTGTGGGAATGACCAAAAGTAAAGTCAATCACAATGAATTATGATAATTCTATAGTTTAGCTGGTCTATTAATTTCAATCTACAGCCACAGTAATGCTGTTGGATGTAGTCACCCAGTGTTAATGTAACACTGTGTGTGTGTGTGTGACAGAGAATCAGATAGAGTGATGGGTGGGAGGCCTCATATTAACCCAGCTGCGTTCACCTGTATGGACAGGATGACCAGAGGCACAGTGTGCTAATTGACAGATTGTGTACAGTACCACACACAGCGCTCAGGGAGAGAGCGAGTGTGTGTGGTGTGTGTGTGTGTGTGTTAATTGACAGGTGTATAAGCCACACTAACACAGTGGCCCAGCAGCCTGGGGTTCAGTTTATTGATTAGTTCAGTGTCATGGCTGTCAGGCTGCTCTCCCTACTGGTGCACTGTTTACCTGTCTGCATGGACCACACACAACACACTACACTACACACTGCACACTACACACTCTGGACCACACACAACACACTACACTACACTACACACTGTACACTACACACTCTGGACCACACACAACACACTACACTACACACTCTGGACCACACACAACACACAACACTACACACTGCACACTACACACTCTGGACCACACACAACACACAACACACAACACAGTACACACTGCACACTACACACTCTGGACCACAACACACAACACACAACACAGTACACACAACACACAACACAGTACACACAACACACTGCACACTACACACTCTGGACCACACACAACACACTGCACAGCACACTACACACTCTGGACCACACACAACACACTACACACTGCACAACACACTGCACACTACGCACTCTGGACCACACACAACACACAACACACTACACACTGCACAACCCACAGACACACTACACACTCTGGACCACACAAAACACACAACACAGTACACACAACACACTGCACACTACACACTCTGGACCGCACACAACACACTACACACTACACACTGCACAACCACACTGCACACAACACACTCTGGACCACACACAACACAACCACACTGCACACAACACACAACACACTCTGGACCACACACCACACAGATCACACTGCACACAACACACTCTGGACCGCACAAAACAACCCCATACAACACACTGCACACAACACACTCTGACCCATAAACAACAGACTACACACAACACACAAAAAAACACACTCTGGACCACACACAACACACTACACACTACCTATTACAGACTACATCACTTTACATAAAACACACTAGAAACTATATGTGACATGCTACACACTGTCTACTACACACATAATAAACACACAGTACATATCACGTAGCTACATTCTACACATCACACTGCATTGGCTGTGGAAGTTGGAGTTTTGTCGGCCATTTGTTTCCCCAAGTGAGGCAGCACCTCTGGTCTCTGGTGACGGTGTGATATCCTGCTGCTGTTCCTCCTCAGACTGCTCTGTTACGATGAGGTGGAGACAAAGGAACTGGAGCGGGGAAAAGGTGTGTGTGTGTGTTCCTGTGTGTGTGTGTGTTCTTGTGTGTGTGTCCTTGTGGTGCGGTGCGTGTGTGTTCTTGTGCGTGTGTGTTCTTGTGCGTGTGTGCGCGTATTCCTGTGTGCGTATGCATTGTTGCGCCTTAATACTCCCTGAGGTGATGCACAGAGGCATGAGTTAGCATGAGGCGTTCAGCACTCAGGACTACACACACACACACACACATCACGTGCTGAACATTTACAACATTTATCCAGAGTGACTTACATCAAGTACAGGGACTTTCCCCGCTGAGGCAAGTAGGGTGAAGTGCCTTGCCCAAGGGACACAACGTCATGTTCCCGCCACAGCCGGGGAATCAAACTCGCAACCTCCCGATCGCTAAGCCCTTAACCGCTGAGCCAACGAAATCCCTACATTGAACACACACGCGCCGTCTCCTCCCCCAGAGAGCGTTGCCGTGGCGTTCACCTGCATGCTCCACAATGGCTCTGTTCATTAAGCGGTGACACGCACCTAAAGTACCTCAGAGGCCTCCGCCCTCGTACGGCTCACATCCCAGACAGGATGCCCCCCCCCCCCCCCATTGGGCGTGCGAGACACGTGGGACAGTGAGAGAGACCAGCTGTGTTTACGTCTGTGTGACAGCTCTCTCTCTCTCTCTCGCTCTCTGTCTCTCTCCGGGCTCTCCTCAGCTGTGGTGAAACTACTGATCAGAAAAACAAAATAGCACTGTTGTTTGATGGTATTATTGAGTGGGGAAGTTGAGGAGGAGCGGAGGCATGTATAGGTGGTGGGTAGGTGTGTATAGTTGTGTATGTGTGTGTGGGGTGGGGGGGGAGGTGTGATTTGGGATCTGGGGGCAGCGTCTGTATTCAGTTGAGGCCTTAACCAGATGTGTTTACCAGAGCGTGAACTGGTGTTCAGTGTTAAGCAGAGATGCATGTAGATGTGTGTTGGTAGGAAGCGTGTGTGTGTGTGTGTGGGGGGGGGGTGGGGGGGGTTGAATCCATCTATTTGTAAATATCAAAATGAACGCTTGTTTGTTCGTCACAGGTGCATGCCTGCATTATGGAGAGGAGAAGGGAGAGAGGACAGAGGGAGGGAGGGGAGGGAGGGAACGGAGGGAGGGAGGGAGGGAGGGAGAAAGGGAACGTGAGGAAAACAGAGTGAGAGCTGTCTCCTCCAAGCCTGGGGTATCTGGGTCAACTGATGATTTAAATGTCACCTAATGTCCCATTAATGAGAGGAGAGGTGAAGGTATGAGCGGAGCCACAAAGAAAGATAGGAATCCTCTGTTTTCTGCAGAGCCCAGCACCTTTCTGCTGTGATGGATACCCTGTCAGAGGTTACTCTATAAACAGCAGTTCACACTGCACAGGTCCTACTTAAAAGTCTCAAAGACTCGTAATCATTTATTGATGTCTGTTTCAATCTACATCTGTCGAGGCTGAGGCTGAAAGGGGGGGGGGGCTGGAGTGGAGGTTGGGGCTGAGGCTGGAGCTGGGGCTTGGGGACGGGGGTGGGGGCTGTAGCTGGGGGGCAGGGGGGAGGGTTTTAACGGAGCCTGAAGCTCCTTCACCGCCTGTAGCTGTAATGGGCTCAACAGGGGGTTGGGAGGTGGGTGCAGGGCGAGGGGGGGGGGGGGGGGGGGGGAGAAGTGGGGGGGGCATCAGGCACCAGGCCAACAACCCAGGAAGAAAACGAAATTGCATTGAGACGTGGCGTAGGTTGCGCCTCGTTCTCTTTCCTCGCTCGCCCGTTCTCCTCCTTCTTTCTCTGCTTGTCTCTCTCTCTCTCTCTCTCTCTCTCTCTCTCTCTCCCTCCTTCTCAAACTCGCTTGCTCCATCTCTCGCGCTCACTTAGCCACTCTGGCTAATTCCCACAGCAGCGCTCTGTTTGGAAAAGGAGAAAGAGGAAAAACTGAAATCGGAGCAGGTGGAGAAACTCCAAGTGAGTTAGGAGCGGTGGGTATTACCCAGGACTGAGCCTCAGGAGAGAGACTGGAGAGAGACCAGCCAGCTAAATGTTCTCACACTGCAGGCTGCCTGCTGGACACTCAGACATGCCAGATTGTGGTAAACTAAACTAAACAGGGCTGATTTCAAACTACAGGCACACAGACGTTATTAACACAGCTGATTCTGCTGGGAAGGTGAGATAATCAGATAGAGGGAGGGGCTACAAGGTAGAAGTGTGTGTGTGTGTGGTTTGTGTGTGTGTGTGAGTGTGTGTGTGTGTGTGTGTGTGAGTAATGGACACCAACAAACTGCAATCTGACCTTGAGAGATTGAAACATTGGATGGAAGTGTTGGTCTGGCTTGTGAAGTTGGAAAAATTGTGTTTGGCTCATTTATACAGAGCGGGCCGCCCTGCGAAGGATCTGCTAGCTGTTATAAAGGGTCCCAACTGGAGCCACATATCGATCTGGGGAGACGGGCGGACGGAGGGGGCGGACGGAGCCCTGATGACACACACACACACACCTGTGTGCACACACGCAAATGTACACACGTAGTACAGACATGCACATAAACATAAACACACACACACACACATCCTGTTCGGTATAGGTCAGATAGCTGTTGTCAAACTTAGCTCCTCTATATCATCTCCTTGTGACACAATATATGGTTAGAAAAACTGGCCAGTAAGCTATACGCTCCATCTATCAGACAGGAGAGGAGAGGAGAAGAGAGGAGAGGAGGAGAGATCTACCGGGACGGTACTGGTGCTGGTGAGAGTTATTCTTTCTTTTTTTATTTCTTTCTTCATGTAAAGTGCGTGCCTGAAGATTAAAGACTCGAGGTCAGATCTGTGATAGAGTTACACAGCAGAGGAAAGGAGGAGAGGAGAGAGGAGGAGAGCAGAGGAGAGGAAGAATGGGGGAGGAGAGGAGTGAGGAGGAGAGCAGAGGGGAGGAGAGGGAGGGGAGAGGAGGAGAAAGCTGGGATGGAACAAGGTCTCTAACAGAGAGGAGACCAGAGGAAAGTACATGTCCAAAGATTCATTTTTCCTCCTGAGGTAACCTGCAGTGTCGGAGGGACGGGGGGGGGTGAGACGGGAGGGGTGCGATGGGGTTATTTGTCTTGGCTTAGCCCCCACCCCTCTAAGTGGTTATTGATCAGCTGCCTTAATGCAAACCTGTCAAATTAATTTTGTTGAGAGAGAAAAGGCTATGACTGCTCCAAAATTGCCTTTGCACATCGGGGGAGTGTTAGGGGCTGGGAGGGGGTAGTGGGGGGGGGGGGGGGGGGGAGGGAGGGAGGGAGGGGGGGGGCAGCGGGAAGCCTATGAATTTTAATCATCATCTGAATGGGAAGCTGGCATCCCAGTCTATTCTCTCTCTCTCTCTCTCTCTCTCTCTCTCTCTCTCTCTCTCTCTCTCTCTCTCTCTCTCTCTCTCTCTCTCTCTCTCTCTCTCTCTCTCTCTCTCTCTCTCTCTCTCTCTCTCTCTCTCTCTCTCTCTCTCTCTCTCTCTCTCTCTCTCTCTCTCTTTCTCTCTCCCTCCCTCCCTTTCTCTCTCCCTCCCTCCCTCTCTCTCTCCTTATCTTTTCATCTTTCTCTCTCTCTGGTTCTTGCAGAGGTCTGGACTCTCGGTGTGTCTGTGTGTTCCTGTGTTCATCCCTGGTTCTGACGGTGGATCCTCCTTTCAGCCTCTCCAGCTTCCAGCGGCAGCATGTGTTTGATTAGACAGATCTGGTCCACACATAAACAAACAAAAAAAGCTTCGGTTCAAGTGTGTGTGTGTGTGTGTGTATCTGTGCTTTTCAGACCAATACTCCATCAGCTTAATCTCCGAGCTGCAGGTTAATCCGTGAAGTGTATCAGTGCTGTCCTGGGCCTTCTAACAGAGCTGAATTAAACGTGGCCGTATGTAACTTTTACGAGGCCGCCCGTCAGAGCTGCGGAGCAGGGAGCCCAGCGTGGCAAAGCATGCTGGGAGGTGGGTATTTATTGAATATATGGTGAATGTGAGCTGACATTTTATAACAAGCTTCTAGACTTTATGTAGCAGGACAGAGAGGAGAGGGGGGTGAGGAGGGAGAGAACGGGGTGGTCGAGAAGAGAGGGAAAGGGGGGAGGGGGAGATGGGAGCAGAGCGGAATAGAGAGGGGAGGAGAGGGGAGAGAGGAAGACAGGGAGAGGGGAGAGAGGCAGAGAGGGAGAGGGGGAGTGGGGGAAGGAGGCAAAAGGAGAGTAGTGGAAGAAAGGACAAATAATAGAAGAGAGAGGAGGTAAGGAGAGAAGAGAGGAGGTAAGGAGAGGAGAAAGGGCGGAGGAGAGGAGAGAGGGGGGAGGAGAAAATCAAAATGATAATTAATATTAAGAGTAGAGAGGGAGTGAGTAGAGGAAAGGGGGGGTTAAGTAGAGGAGAGCAGGGTAAGAAAAGGCAAGAAGGGGGGGGGGGGGGCTGGAACTATGTCCTGTTAAAGCAGCTTTATGATCTAGCTAGAAGGCACCGTGCATCAATACAGCCCCTCACATGCTGGAGAGGAGAAGACACACCAAACAAATCATCATAATACTGGATCTATTTCTCATATTCTCTCTTTCGGTCTTTCTCTTAACCCCTCCCTCTCTCCTGTTCTCTCTCTCTCTCGCTCGCTTTATTTTCTACCCATGAAGAATATATAATGTTGATTCCAACTGAGTTTTATTGCTGAAAGTAAAGATTGTCAGAGGCCTTTAATTCAAGCGGTCATTTCAACCAGATATGTTGATTCATCAGCTGGACTTTCCACCAGCCTCAGTCCAGAACTATTCCTCTCTCTCTCTCTCTCTCTCCCAATCTGTGTAGCTGTGACTGTATGGAAATGTGTGTGTGTGTGTGTGTGTGGGGGGGGGGGGGGGGGGGTGCGTTCGTGGTTCCGACAGATGAGAGAGGAACCGACTCAGCGTGGTGTTAGACAGGAAGCAGAAACACCCAGATGCCCAGACGCACACGTATATAAATGATAGGGTTTAGTTATGATTCAGCTGTGCTGTACCAAACCATGGCATGTCAGTTCCTGCAGACAGGGAGAGACCCAGCTGGGGGGGAGGGGGGGGGGGGAGAACCTACTGCCTGGAGAAGGAAGCCCAGGCAGGATATTGGCTTAGAACCATCTGGGTTTCTCTGTGTTGTCACGGAGAAACATTCATCTTCAAGAAGGGAGGCATTATGAGACCGAAGGAGTCTTCTTCCCTCCATAGTCTACCTCAGTCTAACTTATTATTGCTGTTGATTGTCAGGGAGGGGGTAAGGGTGGGACTGGGGATGATGCTGGGGCAAGGGCTGGGGGCTAGGGGCTGGGGCAGTACCTGAGGCTGGGGCTGGAGCCAGGGCAGATCTTGAGGCTGGGGCTGGAGCAGGGGCCTATTTTGAAAAATATATGGGATAAAAGTGGAGAATGCATGCATGTGTGTGCCTGTGTGTGTGTTTGTGTGTGGGTGTGTGCCTGTGTGTGTGTGTGTATCAGGGGGTGGCTGTCAGACCCTATATTCGTCAGAAGGCTTCTCCATTCACCGAGCTGGGAGAGAGAGATGTAAAGCAATCTAGCTGACCCAGGAATTAATCAGAAAACGGCTGTCCAACGGATCACATTCAAATGCAGAGGGGACACACACACACACACACACGTGCCTCATTGTGAACTGTCTATCGTCTCTCCAGGGAGAGAGGAGATCTAGTTTAAGGTTCGAACACCAGGAGGAATCCTGACTTTACATATGCAAACTCACACACAAACAGCACCTGACACAATACAGACATCCCAATCAAAAATGTCATTTGCCTTCTAACCACACTGCTCGTCCTGTCTCTGAATACACAACTGCACACACACACACATGCCAAAAACACAGTGAGCGCTGACATACCCTGTTCAAATGTATTCACATATCTACAATGTTGCACACTTTCATTATCTAGACTGAGTCCTACACAACATATAAGAAATCACTTGAATTGTAAGGAAACGTTTTAAAATGTAAAAAAAAAAAATTATCATCCGCATTTACAACATGCTTTAAAAGGATTTCAAGGGAGAAGGGGGGGAGGTAGAAAGGTGTGGTAGAGGGGGGAGGAGGTGGGGGGGAGCCAGGAGGGGGCGAGAGTGAAGGGAGAGAGAGGTGATGTAGAGAGAGGAGAGAGAGAGAGAGAGAGAGAGAGAGAGAGATGTTTTGTTAATGTCATCCTGGATTACTCATGTACCTCATGGGCTGTCTTTCTCCATCACACACACACTCAGAACACTCACAGAACACACACACTCAGAACACACCAACTTGTTGGAAAGAGCTTTTCCTGGCCTTCCTGACCCAGAGTTTCAGCCTCTCTTCTACTTACTCCTCCACTCCTCTCCTCTCTTCTCCTGTCCTCTCTTTACTCCTCCACTCCTCTCCTCTCTCCTCCTGTCCTCTCTTTACTCCTCCACTCCTCTCCTCTCTTCTCCTCTTCTAAGACTCTTTGAGAAGAATGAATATTCAAAGGTGCTTTCCACCAATCAAATAGAGAGCTGTTTTGGGGCAGATGGGACCACGATGTTGATTGTGGCACAGGCTATTCACAAGACCCCTCCAACACACACACTCACACACACACACACTCACACACTTTTGAATCAGGGCAAGAGAGTGGGGAGGAAGCTTTTTAGACACACTTCGGAACGCCTTTCACCTTGTCATTATTAGAATACAACATTGTGAATACAAGTGGCTTCAACTTCTGCACGACAGCCCTCCTATGCCAGACCAGGCCACATGTCTTTTATCTGTCTGTGAGTGTGTGGCTGTGTGTGTGTGTGTGGCTGTGAGTGTGTGAGTGTGGCTGTGTGTGTGTGTGTGGCTGTGTGTGAGTGTGGCTGTGAGTGTGTGAGTGTGGCTGTATCTGTGTGGCTGTGTGTGGCTGTATGTGCCTGTGTGTGTGTGTGGCTGTGTGTGTGTGTGTAGCTGTATGTGTGGCTGCATGTGTCTGTGTGTGGCTGTGTGTGTGTGTGGTCCCGAGACCTCTGAGATCTCTCTGGAGTGGACAGCCCAGCCCAGAGAGGCCAGCCTCAGGTGGGTCTGCTTAATGACCACAGATCTGATCAAAGGCCCTCTCAGCATCTCCATTAATTGAAGTGACGAATGTGGGGTGGGGGGGTTTGGATGAGAGCAGGTGCGTGCCTGCGTGTGTTAGTGTGGATCCATTTATTGGCGTGCCTGCGCGCGTGTCTCAGTTGGTGTGGCCGTGAGTGTGTTTGTGCCGGTCTTTTAGTCTGTGTGAACAGGTGTGTTTGTGTGTGTGTGTGTATCCATTCATCTATGTTCATGTGCACACGCTCATGTGTGGGATCGCTTGTGCGTGTGTATCCATTGATCAACTGTGTGTGTGTGTGAGTATTTCTGTGTGTGTATTTTGACTGTGTGTGTATCTGTGCATGTGTGTGTATCTCTGTGTGTGTGTGTATCTGTTTGTGTATTTGAGTGTTAGTGAGTGTGTATCTGTATGTGTGTGTGTGTATCTGTATGTCTATGTGCGTGTGTGTGCGTGTGTCTGTGCGTGCATGTGTGTGTGTGTGAGGGGGTGTTAATTGGAGTGACAGGACTACAGCTTCTGAGAGGGATGGTGAGTGAGGCTTGTGTGGGGGAACACCTGAGACTGTGCGGTTCTTGCTGTTTGATGTGTTGAAGGACCTGACCCAGGCACCACCTCCCTATCTCCAGCTCCACACCTGACCAGCTGGTGTCCACACCGCTGCCTGGCTCCGCTCCAGACCCTCGCAGGGACACGCGCCTTGTTCTGCTGGGTTCAAGTCCTGTCCTGGGCCTTTTGGAGCTTGTGTGTGGTGTTGAATGATCCTGTCTGTGTGGAGTCTGTATGTCCTGATGCCCTGGGCTCTCATAGCCTTCCTATGTAGTGAAGCCCAATGTGAAAGTGTTTGAGACCCAGATCAGACCAGGACAGGGGTGAGTGTTTGGGACCCAGATCAGACCAGGACAGGGGTGAGTGTTTGGGTCCCAGACCAGGACAGGGGTGAGGGTTTGGGACCCAGATCAGACCAGGACAGGGGTGAGTGTTTGGGACCCAGATCAAACCAGGACAGGGGTGAGTGTTTGGGACCCAGATCAGACCAGGACAGGGGTGAGTGTTTGGGTCCCAGACCAGGACAGGGGTGAGTGTTTGGGACCCAGATCAGACCAGGACAGGGGTGAGTGTTTGGGACCCAGATCAAACCAGGACAGGGGTGAGTGTTTGGGACCCAGATCAGACCAGGACAGGGGTGAGTGTTTGGCTCCCAGATCAGACCAGGACAGGGGTGAGTGTGTGGGACCCAGATCAGATCAGGACAGGGGTGAGTGTTTGGGACCCAGATCAGACCAGGACAGGGGTGAGTGTTTGGGTCCCAGACCAGGACAGGGGTGAGTGTTTGGGACCCAGATCAGACCAGGACAGGGGTGAGTGTTTGGGACCCAGATCAAACCAGGACAGGGGTGAGTGTTTGGGACCGAGATCAGACCAGGACAGGGGTGAGTGTTTGGGACCCAGATCAGACCAGGACAGGGGTGAGTGTTTGGGACCCAGATCAAACCAGGACAGGGGTGAGTGTTTGGGTCCCAGACCAGGACAGGGGTGAGTGTTTGGGACACAGATCAGACCAGGACAGGGGTGAGTGTTTGGGACACAGATCAGACCAGGACAGGGGTGAGTGTTTGGGACACAGATCAGACCAGGACAGGGGTGAGTGTTTGGGACACAGATCAGACCAGGACAGGGGTGAGTGTTTGGGACACAGATCAGACCAGGACAGGGGTGAGTGTTTGGGACACAGATCAGACCAGGACAGGGGTGAGTGTTTGGGACACAGATCAGACCAGGACAGGGGTGAGTGTTTGGGACCCAGATCAAACCAGGACAGGGGTGAGTGTTTGGGACCGAGATCAGACCAGGACAGGGGTGAGTGTTTGGGACCCAGATCAAACCAGGACAGGGGTGAGTGTTTGGGACACAGATCAGACCAGGACAGGGGTGAGTGTTTGGGACCCAGATCAAACCAGGACAGGGGTGAGTGTTTGGGACACAGATCAGACCAGGACAGGGGTGAGTGTTTGGGACACAGATCAGACCAGGACAGGGGTGAGTGTCTGGCTCCCAGACCCACTGTGTTTTGTGTCATGCTTGTAGGAGCGACAAACCCGCTGCCTCCTTTCTTCTGGAAGTGTCTTCCTTAGATTACACCTGTTGAAAGACCATTAGATCGTAACCAGTGGTTACCAGTCCCCTAACTACCTGAGGGTTAAACAGCTAGTTAGGAAGCCTTAAACTATCTACCAAACCATCAAACCAAAGTATAATACAAACTGATGCTTTATATTTTCCTTTTCAGCAAACACAGGGCGGGAAACACAGATTCAGAGACAAAGGATCTCCCCTGCCTGTTGTAGAGCAGGGGTGGGGGGGGGGTCTGTATATAGCCTTTTGTACAACACAACGTCGCAGTTTAAACTAGGCAGAGTTTGAACACTGTTATCCAGGGGATTTAAAGCTTTCACTGGATGGATGTTGGAGTCTGCAGGGTCAGACTGGCAGATCACAGAAAACTAAAGCTCAAAGTTTAAGAAGATGAAGCGATGAAGGTTTTTACATCCCTCTGTTCCTCCACATAAAAAAAAACAACAGTGCGTAGCCTGTCGTCAGGCTCCAGATGGACTCCCCCTCCACCCCCCCCCCCCACCCCGCCTCCTCCCTCCCCCCCACCCACTCTCTCATTCATCCCTCCATCCACAGACCCATCTACGCTTCGTTCAATTATGAAATGAAACCGAGATCATCTGCCCATCCCTCTCTGCACATCTCCGGCTGAATCACAACAAAAACAACTCTCTGCTTTTTACTTTGAGATAATTAAGAAAATCAATTCACTTATGATTTAAAATAGAGGGTTTAGAATTTTTTTTCTCCAAGGTTTATCTGGAATTTTTCTGGGGTCATTCTTGCAGCTGAGACCAGGAAGAGCTGTATGGACGTGGTAATCTTTGGTGAGGTGAAGCTTCTGTCACACTAAAGGTCAGATTACAGGACACACAGTGTTCACAATGTTCAGATGCCAAATAGAAAGTTTAGGATGTCTCAACTCACAGAACAAAAATGCACTTTAGGAATGAATGTCACTTTGATTCCTCTAATCTGTCATAAAACGTGTCTGTGTGTGTGTGTGTGTGTAACAGTAGGGGTGCTGTGCATGGTCTGTTCCTCCATATGGCTCTGGGTACACCCCCCCCCCCCCCAACCATATCCACTCTCTGCTCTATCTTCTCTCAACTTTATTCTGTTTGCACCCCCTACTTTCTCTCCTGTCCTCTCTTATCTGCTCTCTTATTTCCTGTCTGCTCTCTCCCCTATTCTCCTGTTTCCGGCTCTCTTCTCGGATAACTCTCCATGATCCCCTCTCTTCTAAAGTTTTTTTCTTCCTCTTTGGAGACGACCAAACCTTGTTTCTTTTTATTTGGTGACGCCATAAGAATAAATACAACTTGTGTGAGATAAGATGAGACCAGTAGAGAAAGTGAGAAAGAAATAACGAAGGAGAGAGAGTGAGAAACAGTGAGATATGTTTGAGAGGGAGGGTGGGAAGGAGGGAGGAAAGGAAAGATGCTTCTGTGGTGTGATTTTCAGAGACGAGCAGAGATTCACCTGGCCAAATGAGCCACAGTAATTGGATTTCTCGCTAGGACCCCTGGGTAGAGATAGAGATAGAGAGAGAGAGAGAGAGAGAGAGAGAGAGAGAACAAGATATCTCAGGCTCTTTTTTGATCAGAGTGGAGGAAACAGCAGGTGAGACAGTCAAGCTGATCATTGCTCTTTCTCTCTCTCTCTCTCTCTCTCTCTCTCTCTCTCTCTCTCTCTCTCTCTTCCCCATTCTTCTCTTCTTCTCTCTCTATAGCTCTGTAACACACAGTATATCTGTTCCTGTCCCAGAGCAGTGTTGAGGTGAGGTATTATGCATTTGTGTCGACAGGTTAGAGTTACAACAGGAGGCCTCCAGTTAACAGGGTCTATTTATTTACGCCCTCATACTGACGGAAGAGTAAGTGGGGGGAGCGAGCAGGGGGCGTAGGGGGACAGTGGATGGAGAGGACAGAGGAGGAGGGGGGCTGGGGCGGAGGAAGAGGAGAAGGAGGTGGAGTGGAGAGGAGGAGGAGAGACCAAAAGGGAAGTGAGGTCTTCTCCCCCAGAGGGAGTCAGACAATGATAGTCTCTGCTAGCTGCTTAACAGATAATGCATGTTCTGCTGGGCTGGACCTAATGTCCTCCTCCTCCTCCTCCTCCTCCTGACCGCAGGGGAGGCAGCACACACAAGGAGCCAAACAAGATTTTCAACCCATTGCTTTTGATTAAGTGACTTAACACACATGTCCCTGTCCCTGGCAATATCTCTAATGTTCTGGAGAGAGAGAGAGAGAGAGAGAGAGAGAGGGGGGGGGGGGCAGGGAAGTAAAGGAGAGAGCGAGAATCCAACAGTAGTGTTATCTCCAGATAAAGAAGAGAGTGATTATAAACTTAAAAAATAGCTCTCAGATTTCTCCACAGCAAGTTTAGTCCGAGAATTATAAGTAAGCCGGCTTTGAATCCACGCAAACGCTTTTAAAACATGGCTGGAATGGGAGGTGGGGTGTGTGTGTGTGTGTGCGAGGTTAAGCATACCAATACAACAATAGTTATGCTATGGTAGTCTGCCTGTGGTACTCTATGAGTGGAGTGCTATTCAATAACAGCTGTCCACTGGCACACACACACACATGCACGCACAGACACACGCGCACACACGCACTTACACACGCACATGCACACACACATGCACACACACAAACAAACATGCTGGGAAACATGTACTGTACGACTCCCAAAAATCCCTTCACAAGTAGGTTTGAATCTTTAAATGGTTTGTAAAACAGCAACCCTCACAAAACCCACTAAATAATAAGTGGTGTTTATTCATTTTGCAACCCCAGCTGTATAAATCAATTAAAGAGATTTGATTAGAAAGACTTCTTCACAAAGGCACCAACACAACAATGTTTTACCCGTGTACAAAAACAAACATGTTTCCCAAGGAGTATTAATTCTAGATATGGAGATTTAAAAGAAATTACAGAGCATATGCCAATAGTATTACAAAATAATGAACATTGAACATATTATTCAATAAATTATTGAATTAAAAACTATTACTAACAAGCTTTAACTCAACATCCCCCCCCCTTCCAAAAAAAAAACATTAAGACGTTTAAGAATCGTTCGGTAGAGCTTGCCACAATATGAACCTTTCTTCAACATGACAGTTCCATATGAACTACTTATATTGAGCATGTAGATACAAGCTGAACTAAACCCATCAGTATGAGATCGGAGGAGATCCTCTCTTCCCAGTGGGCCACTGGACAGGATGTAACATCCCTACATCTGCAGTGTATTTAAGATTTCGAACCTCATTTGCTGGCAGCCAAGGCAGGAACGTGTTCTGGATCTGTACCCGGTCCAGAGAGTGTGTGTGTGTGTGTGTGTCGTGGGTACATCACTGGTAATTATAGAGAACAATAACAGTAAGGAGGAGTGGGGAAGAGCTGCTAACAGAGCAGCAATTAAAGGTTCATCAGCAAAGAGCTATGGAGTAATTAGAACACGGGGAAATATCATCTGTCTGTCTGCGTCGCTCTGATTTAGTGACTTGTAGCCTAGCAGTGATTGGTAACGTGTAATAACATACAGAAGGCCCACGCAGCGGTGACTGGTAACGGGTAATGACGCGGTAACCATGGAGACATTAGTAGCATGTATTCCCAGGGAGAACAGGCGAGGCTGTCAGGGCTGTTTATCTAAGCTGTTTGACTACAAGCTGAGGATCAGTCTAGCAGCTAATTAAGGGACATCATCAGCTCTGTATGGGAGACACTCGTAAATAATTCAGGCAGACTTCACACGATGTGTGTTTGGCCCGTGTTTAAACAGAGAGTAGACATTTGTTTATAGCCGTGAGTGTAAAACACAGACTGTGTCACACGTCAGCTCGGTAATCGACTTGTGATGTCTAGCGTGGAGAGCTTTCTGACAGCTCACTGACCACTCTGCTGTTGACCTTAACACCTCCCAGTGTGTGTGTGCTCAAGATGTGTGTGTGTGTGTGTATGTGCTCTGGTTGGGCGTGCGTGCTCTGGTTGGGTGTGCGTGTGTGTGTATGTCGGGGTGTGTGTGCGTGTGTGTGTCGGGGTGTGACAGTCTGTGATCCTGTGTCATTGACTGTGTTTTCCAGCAACTGATCAATGCTAATTGTCACTTGAGCCTTTCAGGAAGGCTGTTTCAAGCCTGCCCCCAACCTCCCAAATGCCCGGCCCCCGGCCCCCTGTCTCCAGCCCCCTCAATAATTTGTCCAGCCTTTTAGTAGCGTTTTATGGGCGTGTGTGTGTGTCGCGGAGGGGAGGAACTGGAGTTAAATGAACCTGTCACAGGCAGTATTGACGGACAGGACAGGGTAAGTGATACATGCGATTGGGATTGACTCTCTAAATACTGCAGCGGTGATGTGTGGGGGGAGGGCAGGGCAGGGGTTAATTGTCAGGATGTAGCCTGCTGGGGTTAGGCTAGGCTGCCGTAGGCTAGACTGGCCTGTGCTAGAATAGGCTGGATTAGGTTAAAAAGGCTGGGCTAGGCTTCACTTGGAAAGATGGGGAGCAGATGCCATATGTACTGGAGAGGTCGGGTCAAAGACAGGTTAGGGTTAGAGTCCTGTAGCAAAGTCTAATGTTAGTCCGCTGATATGACCTCCGCATCAGTCTTTATCTGGGCCAACACGCCCTGAAAACACACACACACACACACAATTAACCACTGGTGGATATTACAATTAATTTGTGAAATACTCCAAAATAAAAGCTATTTCCTCCAGTTGGTTGCTGTTGCCTGGAGCTGTGCAATCAGATTAATGAAAGAAGGTTACCACGGCGACAGAAAGTGGAGCGAGGGGTGCCATTGAGAACGTCGACAGCTGACACCACTGCCCCACTTAGAACGTTAGAGAATGTGTCAGAGGAACAGTCACAGCATCAGACCCTGGTGAGTCCTCAGCATACTGTGCTGCGATGTTCAACCAAAGTCAAGAGTACTGCTGGACAAAAACCAAACTAGGTTCTAACACAGTGACCAGAGGGGTTCTAACACAGTGACCAGAGAGGTTCTAACACAGTGACCAGAGAGGTTCTAACACAGTGACCAGAGAGGTTCTAACACAGTGACCAGAGAGGTTCTAACACAGTGACCAGAGGGGTTCTAACACAGTGACCAGAGAGGTTCTAACACAGTGACCAGAGGGGTTCTAACACAGTGACCAGAGGGGTTCTAACACAGTGACCAGAGAGGTTCTAACACAGTGACCAGAGAGGTTCTAACACAGTGACCAGAGAGGTTCTAACACAGTGACCAGAGGGGTTCTAACACAGTGACCAGAGAGGTTCTAACACAGTGACCAGAGGGGTTCTAACACAGTGACCAGAGAGGTTCTAACACAGTGACCAGAGGGGTTCTAACACAGTGACCAGAGAGGTTCTAACACAGTGACCAGAGAGGTTCTAACACAGTGACCAGAGAGGTTCTAACACAGTGACCAGAGGGGTTCTAACACAGTGACCAGAGAGGTTCTAACACAGTGACCAGAGAGGTTCTAACACAGTGACCAGAGAGGTTCTAACACAGTGACCAGAGGGGTTCTAACACAGTGACCAGAGGGGTTCTAGCACAGTGACCAGAGAGGTTCTAACACAGTGACCAGAGAGGTTCTAACACAGTGACCAGAGAGGTTCTAACACAGTGACCAGAGCGTTTCTAACACAGTGACCAGAGGGGTTCTAGCACAGTGACCATCCACATTGTTCCTGCCCCACATAATGTTACTGTGATGAATGTTTACTTCACACTGCTTGTGAGTGGCATCTCATTAAGTCTCCTTAGTTAGCATCCACCCCTTCAACAGCACCAATTAAAACATTAATTGGATGTAACATTATAAGTGTCTATTAGGAGTAAATATATGCATAATAGGGTTGGGGTGATAAAGTGCGTGCAAACACAAAAACTCACACACACACACACCTAAACGTCTCTCTGTTTTCCCGCTGATTTATGGGAAATGTGACTGCCAGTTCCATGACCCCGAGACGGTGTTTCATGTCCGAACCCACCACACACACACACACACACACACAGCCGTTTGGCCGCCCATCACTCGTAGGAATATGAGTTGCCACGCCGACGGCCACCCTGTCCTTGAGCTGATTGGCTGAGCGTTGTCAGGAGCCGCACAACTCGCCACCTCGGCCTCCAAAATCAATTTCAATCAGCATGAGGAGCAATATTATCAAATGTCAGCCTGACCGACCGCTGCATTGCGCCCAAAAGATTTACCCCCCGACAGACGCCTCCTGACTTAATTAAGTCCAAAAAAAGAAAAGGAGAGAAAGGGAATTACGTAGGGAGGGGGGGGGGAAGGAAGGTGAGGGAGGGAGGGAGGGTCTAAAATATCTCAATCGCCTGGTCTTTTTCTGTGCTTGACTGACTGTATTGACATCCCTCAGAATGATGGGGTCACTCGGGACTGACTGTGTTCAGAGGGAGAAGGGAGGAAGGAGAGGGAGGAGAGGAGGGGGTGAGGGAGGGAGGAGAGGGGAGGGAGGAGAGGGAGGAGAGGAGGGGAGGAGAGGAGGGGAGGAGGATGAAGGGGAGGGAGGAGAGGGTGAGGGGAGGGAGGGGAGGAGAGAGGGGGAAGGGGAGGGAAAAGGGAGGGGTGAGGAAGACTTTATTGATGGGGTCTCCTCCTGCACCTTCTCTCTCTTGATATTGAAATGATTCCTTGGCAGATAAATCACATTTCGATTTGTTTGTAATTGAGCAGAATCGATTGGGATCTTCGAGTGGTCTCTCTGGGATCCCTGTGTGTGTGTGTGTGTGTGTGTGGGGGGGGGGGGGGGGTGGGGGGGGTGCTGAGACTGGACTGGAGAAACCTTGACCCACCAAGAGCATGGTCCCTCTGCTTGACTGAACCACCAACAGGACTGTCTCATCGACCTGGGCCTGCATGAGAGTGTGCATGTGTGCATCCGAATGTGTCTGTTTGTGCATGTATGTTCAAGTGTGAATGTGTGAGTGTGTGTGTTGTGTACATGTTCTGTTTTGCTCCAGCTGAGTGTACCTATGGATTCATCAATATGTGTGGATTGATCACCTTCAGATTTATTAGGATTTCTGCTGGTTGTTGATAGCAGCATATATCTCAGTTCATGTAAACAGTTACAAGGACAGTTTACTCACCTTTAGAGTGAATCAATGTGATTGGTCATCTGTCCAAGAGAGTGACGGACAAGAAGAAGGGGAGTCCCACCCATGTTCTGGTTATGAGCTAGAACAATCAACTGATACAATCATTCTGACACACTCTCTCTCTCTCTCTCTCTCTCTCTCTCTCTCTCTCTCTCTCTCTCTCTCTCTCGTGCTCTCTCTTTGTCTCTCTCTGTGTGTGTCTCTGTCTCTCTCTGTGTGTGTCTCTCTCTGTCTCTTTGTGTGTGTATCTCTCTCTGTCTCTCTCTGTGTGTGTCTCTCTCTGTCTCTCTGTGTGTGTATCTCTCTCACACACATTCTCACTCTTTCCAATAATACAAACGTATGTTTGTTTTGTCAACCCCACTGCTAGATGTGTGTGTAACTCTTTCTGTAGTTGAGTGGGAGCGTATAAGGATGTTAGGAGTGAGTGTGTATGAGGATGTTAGGAGTGAGTGTGTATGAGGATGTTAGGAGTGAGTGTGTATGAGGATGTATTGGAGTGTGTATGATAACCCTTCCCATCACCACCCAGGGGTGCTCTGTGTAAATAAGCATGCCCACACCACCCTCCCTCTGCCTCCCTCCCACCATCCCTAGAGGCCAGCCACAACTGCCATCCATCTCCCCCTGCCCCAGGTCACATCATGGGACTCGGGTCCCCCAACCCCCCCCCCCCACCCCCCCACCCCCCCCCCCCACACACACACGCTTGCAGACACGTAGACCCTCAGAAGACATACACCCACCTTTGCCCTCAAGACATAATTTAGTGAGTCCTGTTCAGAAAGTGTTTCGGATGTGTAACCCTGACTAGGGAAGAGCCAGCAAGACAAACCACTGGCCAGGGGTGAACACACACACACACACCGACACACACACACAGACAAACACACACACACACACAGACAAACACACACACACACAGACAAACACACACAGAATCGGGAGGAGGGGAGAAATTGAAAAATAAGTATTCCATATACAATCGCTGTGAGGGAGAGAGACACCACATAGAATGATCACTTCAGACATTTAGGTTCTCTTGGCAACAGGAAGCACGGTCTTGTGGGTCTGGGCCCCACAGTACCTGAGAAAGTGAACTGGCTGTGATGCGGAGGGAAGTATCTTAAAGGACGTTCTGGAGAAAGTACATTATTACCAAACATCAATTACTCATTTTGTTTGAGGAAATACTTGTCCGTGTTACAGTAAAGCGTTGGAAGTGTATCTTCCTGGTTAGGAGTCTGTAGCTGCAGTAAGATTCTCCTCTGAGACGCATCAGCAGATAGATAAACACTGTCCTGGATGATGTGTGGGGCTGTATTAATGTGTGGGGGTGTGAGGGCCTAAGTACCATATCCACTTCCTGTTCCTCTGCTCTCTTGCCATTCTCCTTGGAGGGGGGGGGGTAAGTGCGTAAGGATGGGGATGGATGGAGCAGGGAGGGGTGGATAGAGGGAGGGAAATGGTACTCTAATGGATTAAAGCAGCATTAACCTCTCTGCTTAAATATGAAATATTCATCAGAGCATTAGGTGGGTCTGACCTGGTGCCAGGTCCACTGTCCTGTTAGAGAATTAACCCTGACCCTTAAACATCTTAACTACACACACTCACACATGCACACACCCATTCACAAACACACACCCTGTCTTAACGATGATTCTGGGGATTAGCAGAGCCATACTGCTGTTTTCTACTATTTACATGTAAACCTTCTGGAACTTGATAATTTGCTGCCTGAAGGAGAACCTCAGGTTCTGATCCTGAAGGAGAACCTCAGGTCCTGCTCCTGAAGGAGAACCTCATGTCCTGCTCCTGAAGGAGAACCTCAGGTCCTGATCCTGAAGGAGAACCTCAGGTCCTGCTCCTGAAGGAGAACCTCAGGTCCTGCTCCTGAAGGAGAACCTCAAGTCCTGCTCCCTAAGGAGAACCTTGAGTTCTGATCCTGAAGGAGAACCTCAGGTTCTGATCCTGAAGGAGAACCTTGAGTTCTGATCCTGAAGGAGAACCGCATGTCCTGCTCCTGAAGGAGAACCTCAGGTCCTGCTCCTGAAGGAGAACCTCAGGTCCTGCTCCTGAAGGAGAACCTCAGGTCCTAATCCTGAAGGAGAACCTCAGGTCCTGCTCCTGAAGGAGAACCTCAGGTCCTGCTCCTGAAGGAGAACCTCAGGTCCTGCTCCTGAAGGAGAACCTCAAGTCCTGATCCTGAAGGAGAACCGCATGTCCTGCTCCTGAAGGAGAACCTCAGGTCCTGCTCCTGAAGGAGAACCTCAGGTCCTGATCCTGAAGGAGAACCTCAGGTCTAGCTCATCAGATGCTTTAAGCCCTAAGGGGAGGATTGACCTCATTAGAAATCGCTCAAATTAAAGCAACGAGCACACACACAAAACACACACACACACACATACAGTGTATGTACATTTACAGTTAGAAGATAATGATCTCAGCCTGTTTCCATATTGGCAGGAGTGCTGCGGTCACAATGTCTTAACAGTGTATTTACACGCTCTACATCAGTCAGACTGACAGAGGCCAGGACCTCCTCTCCTCCCCTCCTCCTCTCCACACCTCTATTCTGCTTTCCTGTCCTCTCTTGCTTTCCTCTTCTATCTCATCCTCAGGGAGATATCTTTCTCTCTGTGGTCTAACCCTCCCTTTTATGTTCTTAAATATTCATAAGTAGCTTAGGAACATTAATATCTTAGATGGCTTACAAGAACACTTAAATAATATCTCACCCTTCTGACCCCCCCTACTTTGTTTTTCATTTGTCTAATGTGTTTGTATGTTTGTGAGGGGGGGGGGGGGGTGGCGTTTGTGAGAGTATGGGGTGGGTTTGTGTGTGTTTGGGAATAGAAAAGCCATGATATGAGAGTGATGGAGAATAAACTAGGGTCCGTAAGCAGAGACAATACAGTCTTCCAACACCAACCCCAGCCTCAGCCCCAGCACGAGCCCCAGCCCAGCCTCTTTATCCCAGCCTTGGCCTCAGCCTGGGTGAGTCTGTATGGACCCTTAGCTCTGAGAATTAGCTGTCTCACACTTCATTACCCACTGGAGCCTCACAAGGCTTTAATAGGCCTGTGGGGCTGGAGGGGGGCTAAGGTAGAGGCTGGGGGAGGCTCAGGTGGAGCATGGGGAAGTCGGGAGACTCTGGGGAGGATTAGGGAGGCGGGGGCTGATGAGGCTGGGGAGTTTGCGGGGATGTTCAGGGCTCGTACGTGGAGGCCGGGGAGGCTTGGCAGTGTTTAGCGGGATTACCACTGGATTACAGCTGAGAGAGGAGGCTGTCTGAGGAGGGGGCGGGATCTTAATCCTGCTCTGAATGGAGAATTGGGCATGTGTGAGCGAATGTGTGTGTTGGTGGGAGTGTGTGTGTTTTGGGGTGGTGGGGTGGGGGGGGGGGGGGGGGGTTATTTAATGTATTGAGGGTGTGTTTAACCAGCTAATCTGGCCTGCACAGAATTGACTGGTCTTTCTGAGACTACTTAGTGGAAAGAAGAGGAGAAAAGAGGGGAGGAGGAGAAGGGAGGTGAGGTGGGGGGGGGGGGTGAAGAGGAGAGGGGGATGCGAAAAAGGAAAAAGAAAGAAGAAGTGAACTCTAAGCGGACTGAGTATTCACTTCATCAAAACACAGTGTGTGTGTGTGTGTGCGCAGATGTGCGTGCGTGTTTGTGTGTGTGTACGTAAGGGGGGAGTATTGGAGCCATCCTTCCTTCAATAAGACAAATTTGCAGCGTGGCGTCTCGTGCGGGCTGGGAAGCCAAACGGAGAAGACTGATAGGCCGACGCTCCGCCAGGTTCATCACCGTCACCCGGCAGCGGTATGCTCGTTTGTCATTGGCTGAGAGGCCGTGCACCTGCAGTCCACCTGAGAGGTATATGGGACAGGTTGAACGACAGTGTGTCGCTTTCATATTTCATACCCCAGCGCTCCTCTGCACAGCCTGGGGGGGTGTGGGGGGAGGTGGGGGGAGTAGGGAGGGGGGAGGGAGGGAGGGGATTTGTTGCTCAAGGGGGAGAGAGATGGCCAGTACATTTCAAACTATTATTATATATTTACCATGCTGGCTCACAGCAACATCCCCCACACACACACAAACACACACACACACACCTCAAACACAGCAAAATACTCTCCTAAGCAGGTTCAGTCCTTAGAGACAGCAGAGAAAATACCGGTACCAGTAGATACCAGTACATACAGTACATCAGTAGAGACTCTAATAGAGACACAGGTATACACCAGTATATACATCTATAGAGACGCATATATACACTAGTATATACACCTAAAGAGACACCGTTATATACACCTGTAGAGACACCGGTATACACCAGTATATACACCTAAAGAAACACCGGTATACACCAGTATATACACCTAAAGAAACACCGGTATACACCAGTATATACACCTAAAGAAACACCGGTATACACCAGTATATACACCTAAAGAAACACCGGTTTACACCAGTATATATATATACCTGTAGACACACCAGTATACGCCAATATATACACCTGTAGAGACACAGGTATACACCAGTATATACACCTAAAGAGACACCGGTATACACCAGTATATATATACCTGTAGAGACATCAGTATACACCAGTGTATATATATACCTGTGGAGGCACCAGTAGATTCAAACTTTTTATGTGACATTATGTTCTCCTGTGGACTGACACAGTGGCAATGCTACCTGTCTGTCTGTCTGTCAGGACTGTGGTACTTAACCGTGGTGGAGCGACAGCACTCAGTCAGCCCTGCAGGACACACACACACACCCACACATACACACACACACACACACACACACACTGGGATCACCTGCAGCTAGCCAGGTCATCATCAGACTGTGATGGCCTCTCTGCTGTCAGCACACTCTTGATTGTACCAAGCACCTTACGGTTGCCCCTGGCGATCCACGCTCAACCACGCCGGGGTCTCCGTCCAATCAGAGCCATCGCTCTGTCGCTGTCACAACACGGCATGCTCCGCCTCGGTCCATCGCACACAGATATCACTTACACACACACACACACACATACACACACACACACACACCCCTGTACTGCTAGGTTAGGACCCAGAGCAGGCGGCCTCATGCTGGGGGAGTCTTGATGATCTGATGGGGTTTACTCTGCAAATGAACCTAATCCATCACTTCCCTCTAAAACACACACACACACACATAAACACACACACAGACACACACAGACTTTTCACCTTGGTGAGACCCGGACTTCTTTAGTGTGTTCCGGGACAGCGAAACAAATATTCATTACAGCTGCTTTCATGGTAATAATCAAATTGTTTACATCGACATCTGTCAGGTCACAGTAAGAATATGTTTAGTGACGACACGCTAAGCTCACAGCGCTCACAGTGAAGAGTGTCCCTCTAGAAACTTCCCTGTGAGCACTGTTCCTGTCATCATGTCACAATAAACCCCAGGTAATGTGTGGAGGTCACAGTAAGCATGTGTTTATGTAGTAGCATTGTTATGTCCCATTTAATGTGCTGTCTAAATATGTACTTGATAAGAATACTGTGCTCTTTAAGGAGATTAACACTTTTGAAACGTAGTTATGAAACAACATTTTGAATACGGGAAATATCAACAGTCACCATTGTCTCTGTCTCTCTTTGTCTCTCTCTCTTTGTCTCTCTCTCTCTGTCTCTCTCTCTCTTTCTCTTGTCAGTTCAGTTTCTCTGTTTAAACAGTTGTATCCATCGATCGGCCTCAGTTGATCTGTACTTGATCAATACCTGATCGACACTGCCCTTGGGAGGGATGGGGTTAATGATAACCTGCTCCAATCAATCGGAGTGATCATCCTCAAACAGGTCCTGCTGCGTGCAATAACTACATCTGCTGTGTTTCCCCCCCCTCTCTCTCTCACTCTCTCACTCTCTCTCTCTCTCTCTCTCTCTATGTCTCTCTCTCTCTCCTTCTCTCTCTCCCCCCCTCTCTCTCTCTCTCTATGTCTCTCTCTCCTTCTCTCTCTCTCTCCTTCTCTTTCCCTCTCTCCCCCCCCTCTCTCTCTCTCTCGCTATCCCCCTCTCTCTTTCTCTCTCCCTCTCTCTCTCTCTCTGCCTGTCTCTATTTTCAAATTCTAGACAATTCAGACACGTATCTGCAGAAACACACACTGACTATCACACACACACGCATACACACACACACACACTGACACCATGGCCACCACCAAAACAGAGAACAAAAGAAAACAGAAATCCATTATCGTCCTCCTCAGCCTCCTCAAGGCGCGTGTGACATGTACAAACTGTTGCCGTGGGCGTGAGCGAGGCGTGTGGATGTCGTGTGGCGTGAAGGTTGAGTCCAGTCATTTTGCACCCAATTACTCCGCAGTCAGCCTGCCGGATGGCCCGTGTCCCGGGGTATTGATCTGCCATGTCACCTTGAACTTGTTTATTGACACATCGGCGCTCGCCTCGCAATTTACCACCACTCAATTACGGCATTCATATGATGTCACAACACACACACACACACACACACACACACAGAAGCGGCCCTGTCAAGGGAGATTGTCTCCATTTGTACAATATCCCCTCCTCCCCTTCTCCCCCCCCCTCCTTCCATCACTCTCCCTCTCTTCCCCTGTGCCTCCTATATCTTCTCATGCCTCCCGCCCCGTCGCGACGTCTTCCCCCGGGTCTCTCGCTCCGTCCCTCCCTCCCTCCATCTCTCTCCATCTCTGTGCCATCGTCTCTGACCTTTACCAGCTGACAGATGGCAGGGGCAGCACCCGCATCGTCTGACACACACACACGCTTTCTCTCACACACACTGACACATAGACTCTCACATCCACACACACACACACACTCTCTCTCTTATCTTAAGTGAAAGGTACTTATTCAACAAATGGATTTTCAATTGGCTGACCTGGACCACTATGTGTCTGGGGTCGTTCCGTGTGATAGAGATGAGTGATAAAAGAGAGAGGGAGAGGAAGAAGGGGATGCAGGGAGAAGAGGTAGGGCAGCGCGGGGGGGGGGGAGAGGGAGGCACGGAGAAGAAAGAAAGGGGGGGAAAAGAAAAGAGAAAGGGGGGACCAAGTATTAGAAGGGGTAGAGAAAGAGAGGGAAGGAAAAAGAGGGAGGGAGAAAGGCCAGTGTGAAAGGGGAAGGCAGAGAGGAGAGGCTGGAGAGGGGAGGAGAGGGTGAGACAGGGAGAACAAGCACATAACCTGTCTTTTGGGAGAGCATCGGTTTTCCATAGAGATGGGTTCTGAACCTATGTCTGATGTACAGTCCTGGTCCATTAGCAGACCTCGGGGTCATTAGACCCCAGCCCCAGACGTCCATCTCTGGGTTAGGTCCTTCTGGATCGGATGTCCCATCAGGGACTGGGAGTGCTGGCTGGAGGGCTCATACAGTACAGCCCAGTGCTGTGGCCCATAATGACGGCATTAGAACAGCTCCTGAATGTGCATGTCCACCCTCCTCAACCCCCACCCTGTGTGGTGTGGGGCCCATTACCCATGGACCTCCACTCAGCGTTGACCAGTGAGGGCGGGGGTCAGGGGAGAGGGCGGGGGTCTAGGCGGGGGAGAGTGGAGGGGTGGGTCAGGGGGACTCTCTTAATGCCTGGCACAGATGGACCATCTACTGGCGCCAGGGTCAAAGTTCACCTGGGAGTTTCTGCTTCCTGTCCATCCATCAGGTTTATGGAGGTGTGGTGTCAACACAAACAGAGG
This sequence comes from Protosalanx chinensis, assembly GCA_030340685.1. NCBI lineage: Eukaryota > Metazoa > Chordata > Actinopteri > Osmeriformes > Salangidae > Protosalanx > Protosalanx chinensis. The sequence goes on along the minus strand of CM059329.1, from coordinate 8,366,505 downwards.
AACACACACACGCAGACTTCCTCTCAGTTTCTCACTTCTCCTCTTCTCTCCTCTTCTCTCTCGTCTTTTCTCCACCCCTTCTTTCCACTCCTCATTTCCTCTCCCCTCCCCGCCACTCTCCTCAGATAATCTCCCCTCCTCAGTAATGACAATCTAAACGCCTGCCTAATTAGACTGGAGGAGTATTTAAATTATGTTCTCCGGGAGAGTGAAAGTGTAGAGCGGAAAAAGGAGAGAGAAAGATACAGTGAGGGAGGGAGAGAAGGAGGGAGAGCAAAATCCTGTTACGTCAAGCAAGTTTAGTCGCACACACATTCAGGAGTACAACCCCCCCCCCCCCCCCCCCCCCAGCTTTGATGACACAAACGTACACAGGGGTCATGTCAATCCAATCAGAAAGCAGATTGAAATTACTGTTCAATAATGGAACCAAATGACATGTATAATTGCATGTTAAATGAAATGGAGACTTCTGACTGTTGCTGGGGATGGGAAGACTAACACACAGAGACAGACGGACGGACAGACAGTAAGAAAGACCACAGGCTAGGTCTAGGGCTAGGTCTGAATCGTGTGTACTGCTACTGTAGGTGTTATTGTGGAGGGTTCTAAGCGTGCAGCTGTGTATCTGCAGCTCTGATAGTGAACAGGGGAATTAGGCTGTAGTTATGGCCAATTATCCACTAAATCTGCTTCTTGCTAAATGAGATTGTTGCAACACCGTACAAGTGTCTCCCTTTGGGTTACATTAGACTTGATTACTACTCATTATTTACACACAGCTCACCAAAACACACATAACCGCACACAACTATGCTTGTACACACAGACAAACACAAATACACATGTGCGCTCACTTACATTTAACACAATGACATTCACAAGTCAACATAGGCAGTTTGATACAACACAACATTGTTGTGGAATGCTTCTCAGCCAGTCAGTTCACCCCTGCTGTTTGTGTGTTTGTGTGTGTGTGTGTGAGTGTGTGTGTGCTATTCAGCGTGGTGTGTCCTTTATGTCCTTTCACATAACGAAGACCCATCTTCTCCCAGCTCCAACTTCTGATGGACCACAGAACAGCAGGGCGGAGCAAAAGCTCTAAGGCCTAATTTGGTGACATTGTTCCCCCACCTAATTGCAAAATTCCTGCTTGGTTCTTCCAGCCCTCCTGCTTGCTCTCTGACGCTGGGAGGTAAAAAGAAAGAGTCTAATTTCATTTCGGTTTGTCTTAGGACGACCCTTCAGATGTTTAATTCAGCCGCAATTCCATGTAATCAGGCGCAAGTCGTCCCCAGAGGGAATCCTGTTCGACCAACACCAGGCTCTGGCTCTGCACCAGTGTAATTGGTGCGCACTTTCCTTTCTGCTCTTCCTCTCCTCCACTAACTCCCCTCCTCTCTCTCTCTCTCTCTCTCTCTCTTGCTGTCTCTGTCTCTGTCTCCCATGTCACATCAGTAACTCATTTAGCTTGGTTAATGTTTTCCTTTGTTTCCTGCATTTTCACAGGGAGGCTTGTCGGACCCATCCCATCCATTTGTCTGTTCACTCCCTCCATCCATTCCTCCCTCTCTCCATTCCTCCCTCTCTCCATTCCTCCCTCTCTCCACTCCTCCCTCCAGAGGTGAGTTCGGTCCACCATCTCCTTTAGGCTACATTTTTGTTGTTACAGTTTCATATATTTCGCTGCTTTCTCTGCCCCTGGATATTGAGTACTAAATCCATTATCATTTGTATATTTTAATTATGTAAATGAGCTCAGCTCAGCTGCCTGTGTGGCCCTGCAGGGCTCTTGGTAACTTCATTCCGGGTGATTACTATTTATCCAGTCGAGTCGCTTTAATTGTAACAAGCTAATTACCTTGTTTCATTTAGGGTGAACAAAGCTAGTAGAAAAGCAGGCAGTGATAGTGCTCTAACTCAGGCTTTACTGACCAGCAGGCACACAGACAGACAGGCAGTTAGGCAGGCAAACAGACACACTGGCAGACAGACAGGCAGACAGACACAGAGACAGGCGGACAGGAAGCAGGTAGGCAGACAGATGGGCAGACAGGTAGACAGACAGGTAGGCAGACAGGTTGGCAGCCATGTATACAGGCAGACAGGTAGGTAGACAGGTAGGTAGGCATGTATACAGGCAGACAGGTAGGCAGACAGGTATGCAGGCAGGCAGGCAGACAGGTAGGCAGACAGGTAGGCAGACAGGTTGGCAGGCATGTATGCAGGCAGACAGGTAGGTAGGCAGGCATGTATGCCTCTCCTCTCCAGTCTTCTGTCTTACAGTAAATGAGTGCAGGACTTCTGGGGCAGACTAACCACAGCCTCCACTAAGGGTACTGGAACTCATTATCTCTTATGCATGTCACTGAGAACACACAAACACGTTACAGAGAACACACACACGTTACTGAGAACATACACACACGTCACAGAGAACACGGGTCAAAGAAAACACACTCACGCATGTCACTGAGAACACACACTCGCATGTCACAAAGAACACACACTCGCGTGTCACAGAGAACACATGCATGTCACAGAGAACACACTCACGCATGTTACAGAGAACACACACACACACATGTCACAGAGAACACACAACTGTCACAGAGAACACACACACCTGTCATAGAGAACACACAAACACACACACCTGTCATAAAGAACACCCTCTGTATCTCCCAACATCTCTCCCTCCCTCTCTCCCATCTCTCTCTCCATCATTCCCTCACACTCCATTTCCTCCTCCCTCTCTCCTTCTCCCCCCCAACTCTCCATCCATTCCCTCCCTCCTACTTTTCCAGACCATGGGGAAAAGGCAGAAAGGTATTTGAAAATTGTCTTCCTTAATCATTTCCGTTGTCCCTGGGGAGGGAGGCTGACTTCAGGGTGGTGGTGATGGTGGTGAGGGTGGGTGGTGGGGGTATGGGGGGTGGAAGGGGGTTGGGGGGTGTTATAACGGGACATGTCACTCATCTCTGCCAAGGGTACAGGAAGAACAAGGAACAGAGCTGAGGTGGGAGGGACAGGGGGTCTTTCTCACGGCATCCGAAATGTACACTGAAGTTCAGAAACACTTCTGTGATGCACCTGCACTACAATAGAGACAGAAATGGATAATGCAGATCAGAAACACTTCTGTGATGCACCTGCCCTACAATAGAGATAGAAATGGATAATGCAGATCCGAAACACCCCCCTCAGAGAGGTGTAGGTACATGATCTGCTGCACATGCTGTGTAAATACTGTACATATGCTGTCTAATGTTAAACTAATGTATGGTACGTGGTTTGTGTAAATACCATTGTGGTAAAAGTGCATATGTGCTATCCAGCAGATATATCCAAGTAGAGACAGCATGTTGAATATGCACATGAAAAGAACATACCTAGAAATGATTAACATGTGCCAGTCCGGTTGGTAGTTTGACCCACATGTTAACACACACCATCTGTAATAATCTATACTAATAAAAGAAGGCTGTGTCTCTTCACGGAAGGTTCTGGGTAAAGTGCGACCATGTCCACTAGTGCTCTGAACGCTCTGCACGAAACAAGCCTGGCTTCGCTCCAAAACAAGCGTCGGCTTATTCAAATCTACACATTAGATTTTAAGTGATTGTGTGATCGTTAAACGCTGCCTGCGACGGAAAAGATGATCTTCAAAGTATCTGAAAAATAACGAGTTTTAATCTTCTTAGGCGTTACTTCTCTTGCCCCTGACTCACTGAGGGCTGTGCTGCCTACCATGCTATGGACTCGCATGATTAAACTTCTCGGCCAATCATATGGCTCTCTCCCGGGATTACCACGGTAACATCTGGAGACCTGCTAATGTTTCGCATATGTTTTTATTTGTTAATGTGTCAACATGTTGTTTTATAGACTTTTAACTTCCTGATCTCCCTCTCTCTTTTTCTCTCTCTCCTGCTCAGTTTCTATGTCACTCTCTCTCTCTTGTTCTTTTTCTCCCAGATGGAGTTCTTTTTAATCCGCTGAGTGGACTATCATTAATAAGAGGACTTTTGATAAAACATCCAAACTGTCCAGCACTTAAGAAAAGCGAAACCATCTGTTAGTGTTGGAGACTGAGCTTTGCTTAGAGTGCCAGCTCTGTAAGCATAGGTTTGCATGCACGCGCACACTTTCACACACACATATGCAGTGTAAACATATTTATATTCTTAGTTTTAATGTTAATACAAAAGTTTATAGAAAAAGCTTTGCAAAAGAGGGCAAACTGGGTGACTGGAAGAGATCAGAGGGCAGCAGAGGGTATCAGGGGGTGAGAGAGGGCAGCAGGGGGTGAGAGGGCAACAGAGGGTGAGAGAGGGCAGCAGAGGTTGAGAGAGGGCAGCAGAGGGTGAGAGAGTGTATCAGGGGGTGAGAGAGGGCAGCAGGGGGTGAGAGGGCAGCAGAGGGTGAGAGAGTGTATCAGGGGGTGAGAGAGGGCAGCAGGGGGTGAGAGGGCAGCAGAGGGTGAGAGAGGGCAGCAAAGGGTAATAGAGAGGGCAGCAGAGGGTATGAGAGAGGGCAGCAGGGGGTGAGAGAGGGCAGCAAAGGGTAATAGAGAGGGCAGTAGAGGGTAATAGAGAGGGCAACAGGGGGTGAGAGAGGGCAGCAAAGGGTGAGTAAGGGCAGCAGAAGGATGAAAGAGGGCATCAGAGAGTGGCAAAAAGAGAGGGCAGTAGAAGATACCATGGGAAACAAAGAGTGGCAGGAGGCTCCAGAGGATGCGAAAAGACACAGAGGATGTGTGAGGGCAGCAGAAGGTGGCAAGGGCAGCAGGGGGTGGTAGAGGGTAGATAAGCATGCGCGTCATCTATGTTCCTTTCCCCAGGTCGCACTTTGGTGTTTGTCTCAGGACAATACAGGGATGTGAGCCCATAACCTCCCCAAATATCAAGAGCCTCTCTTTGCTGAATCCCAAATCCATGTCACCCTCTGCCACAGCCTCTTCCTTTACGCTTTTGAACGTAGAGTGGTTTGCATTCTACAAAAAAGGACAGTGTACCTCATCATTTTCATAGCCCTGCAGTTCGGGAGAAAACATGTTTCTCTTCATCACGCGTTCATTGTTATTATTATGAAAAATAGATCATGTCCCAACTCTCTAATCTAGTCAAATGATCAACATCATCTTCCCCTAATCACATGGTAACAGCTTGTTTGTGTGGGCTCTTTAAAAAAACAACAGCTCAGAACAGTGAACCATGCAGACTATGGCATTCTAATCCCAGGGGTATTTAAAGAGCTGTTTTGATACATATGCAGCAGCTGGATTAAACCAGAACAACAATGAGTACATATGTGTCTCATATGATCCTGTTTGTGATAGCATGTTGTTGTGATATTTTAAGGGAAGAAGGGAGTGGGCTGGTTTACATGTGCGTGTCTGTGAATGCGTGTGAGTCTGTGTCTGCATCTATGTGTTTTGTTCCCGGTTTCTATAAGAGGCAGACAGACAGGCAGACAGGCAGGCAGACAGGCAGGCAGATAGGCAGACAGACAGGCAGGCAGAGATGTTTATAAACAGTGTTATTTAAGGGAGAGCAGATGAACAATAATTATTCAAACTATTCAAACTGTGGTTCACTAGTGTGGCTACTGGGCTCTCTCCAGCTCAGCTCAATCTACTGCCACAGCCTGCAGCACATACACACTTCAAACAATATCAAATAATTAAAAACCAAATCATTAGCAAACAAAAGGGCATTCCCATTTATGACATTAATGAAAATATTATTTAGGAAGTGCATTAACGGCATGTGTTAATTGTGAGTGTGTGTCTGTGTGTGTGTGTTCCCACTCCTGGCATGTTTTGCTGGTAGGAACAATGAGCGTGTGTGTAAACAGCATCGTTACAGTGTCAGCGACATGTTTGAAGGGATTACAACCGGATCAACGGATTACGCAATTAATGCTGGTCTGGGAAGCAATGGATGATTTCTGATCTTGAGACTGAGAACAAGTGGAAGTCAGTGTGGCAGATGGAGCAAAGAGAGCATCCAGAAAAGAGAAATCAAAAAGATGACACAAAGTAGAACGATATGGGTACCTATGGATATTACAGACAGAGATCATAGAGACCAGAGCCATCCTAGAGAGACTACACATGCTAGCAGTGTTCTAGTCAGATCAGACCAGGACGGGTCTCTCTTCATGGGTGTCTCTCCCAGTGCTACTACCACCTCACCATATATATCCCTTCTATGGGGGTTGTGTGGCTGGTTCTCCTTGTTGTTCAGTACTGAAGAGCCACAGGGCCACCAGCAGAGACCAGAGAGGGACGGTGTGAAAGCACTTCTCCTGATGGGATCTCTCAGAAGGATGCGGTGATAGATGGAGTTACCGCTCTCTCCTGTAGCTGGCTCCATCCCCCCCCCCCCCCCCCCCCCCCACACACCCCTCTTTGTCTTTAAGATCTCTGTCCTCCTGACCACTACAGTGGTGATTAAGAGACAGATTAAGGCAGGTCATTAATAATAAAGAGAACTGTTTTCTCTGTTTCCTGTTTTCCCCTCCTGCTGAGAGTAAGAGACCACTTACAGCCTGGTTATAGAGTGTTTACCGCCTGTTGCAGGGAAGAGCTCAGCCACTGAACACTTACACAGGCTGGAAGCAGGCTTGCCCTGTACTCTTTTATGTTGCGTGTAGTGTGTGCGCGTGTGTGTTTGTGTGTGTGTGTTTGTGTGTGTGTGGAGTAGGGTCAGGTGTTATTCAAAGGAATACACTTGTAACATATTCATGTAGTCTTTTGCTAAATATTCAATCAATCGATTGATCAGAGGAGTTTTATCATCTTAATTGATCATTTGTTGCACATAGTTTTCCACTTCTGAAAAAAAAGTTCAGGCCTCTATATCCTGCACCTGCGATGGCCTCTCACAAAAATGAAACGTGTCACAAGTTAAAACGATTAACCTGAAGACCTGAGATGATTCCAGATTTCATCCTCCTTGCTCAGGAAACACATGAGGTCTCATCTTACAGCTCCATCTAACCCCCGCGGTGTGAAGAGGGATCGTATTGGATGAAAAATAATGTGTTTCCCGGCTGTACATCCCTGGTCTGAGCCTGCCTACCTTCACACCGTCCCCCTCCATACACCTGCTTAGAGCTGTGCAGGCTGCCCATAGCTAGAGATGGAATAACAGGAAAAACTGTTGAGGAGCGCTCATCGTTTCCGTGACTGGTAGCCGATGGCAGAAACTGCAAACTTGTATTCGACGTTTTCAAGCCGAGACACAGACACATGTACCCGAAGAGGCTGAAGGGGGGGGGGGGGGGGGGGGGGGGGGGGGGTGACAGACCTCAGCTGTATAGGTACGAGCAAGACTAAAACCCCATGAAGAGATCCACCACCCGAAGGTAAAAAAAACCCGCATTTAAATGATTACATTATGATCATATTTAGTTTTTAGACAATATACTTTAGCTGAAGGGAATTCTGCAGCTTCAAGGTTTTAGTTTGGTATAAAGTAACTCGTCTGTTCCTCTCGTATAATTGTAAAAAAAATCACAGAAGAATTCTAATCAATATAATTGATTGACCAGAGGCCTAATTAATGCTTGTGTGGGGTCTAAATGCACGTGCTGGCTCGTTGATTGGAGCGTCACAGATTTGCATAAAATCTTAATTGCAGACACGCCCACCGTCATTACCTGATTACTATTATTATGATTATGGATCAGGTTGGATGAATCTAAAGTTATTGATAGGTTAACGTACCTCTATAACATCAGATATGATCTTCTCTGTACACACTGGAGGACTTTTGGTGTGGGCTACCCAACACATCACTTTAACCTTCCAGAATATGTAGATTTTGGCTATACTTTAAAATACTTGATTTAGGCTCATTTGACTCCACAGGAGGTATATCGAGATTATCTCTGAGCTGCAGAATATTGGTCCAGAGCTGAATTTAGAAGCACGTGTTTATGTGGCTCATGTCAAGTTTTTGAAAGTGATGGGGAGTCTACAAGTTACATCATCAATGATGTCCTGCTTTTAGACACTCAGCCTCCCCTCCCTACCTCCCTGGCCGGGTGGGAAGGGGGCTGGGGGCTTGGGGGGTGAGGGGGCTGGGGGGTGAGGGGGCCGGCCTTGGAAGTCTCCTCTCCACCCTGCCCAGCGCCTAACTGTCTGACTGCGTCTAATTGATTTGGTTCATTGCTTCATTAGTTATTCCACTTAGAATAACTGGCAGAAGTTTGCTTGTGTTCCGGGGTCATTACATGTCGAGTGGTCCTTTAATTATGATCCAGGTTCAGGGAGTAAGCAAAGCTTATCATCTCAATGCTGGCCCTGATTGTTATTATCCGGCTGCCTTATAAATGAACACCAGTTTCCCTTTTCTTTGCTGCATGTTGAAGATCCATTTATTTTGTACATTTACAAATAGTGAGGCAAGTTTGATGTAGGCTTAAAAAAAGGAAAAACAATCAACAACAAAAACAATTTTCTGACTACCCAAAAGCCGTCTTCCAGTCTTCCACATGGCTATGAACACCGTATTGGTTCAGAAGTAGATGAACTAGTAATCCTCCTATTTTGTTAATTTTATTTTACTACATAATTTACAATGTATTTTATTTTACAGGCGTCACACTGACTGACTGGAATCACACACTGACCAGCAGTGAAGAGCAGCAGAGCAAAGAACGAGGTGCGTATATAGTCAACATGCACATGGTTTTCATAACATATTGCATTCTTTTTAATAGTCCAATATAGGCCCATATATTAGATTTTCTTTAGTGATAACATTTTTTCACGTTGCCTAAATTGTACATTGTAGGCGTATATCACAAAAGAGCATAACCTACTTCGCCTAGTTATTGTTATTTATTTATTCTGAGTATTTATTGTTCTCTTGGTATTTTTCTATATGTTTTACATAGCATTTGATCTATACAGAGATGTTCTCTCGCCATAGAATATATTTCATCATATTTGATGATGAAATGATGAAATGATGAAAGTTCTTTTATGGATTAATTTATTGCATCCTGATTATTCATCATTTTATTTTTAAATCTCATTTATTCAGTCCTATTAATGACTGGATAATTATCATGGTTACCAGTGTAACCCCAGGAGCCCAGCAGCCACAGGCTAGATGAGCTGACTCGGTGCAGGTGAACCAGCGGACTGTCACATGCTTTAAATCCAAGCTACCCCATGTGTTACCTTAAATAGTTTACTAACTTTACACGGTATCACCATTAAACCACCCAAAAGTAAAAAAAACAACAACAAAAAAATGTTTTATGCAACATATAGGCCTACAGTCTCTTAACATTATGGAGGCATAATGCGTCATAATAGGCATTATGACGCAGTATAAACGGCTTAATATAATCATAGAATTGTGCGTTTCAGTGGACCGTGTGACGTCAGACATGTCGTCGTCGTCGTCGTCGTCCCCCCCCCCCCCCCCCCATCCCACTCCTGTAAAGCACGTGCACCTTCTCTCCCCTTAATCACACAATCAAGACTGATGGGAAAAGTAAATGTAAACCGTATTAATAATATTCTACCTCAATTTAGTTAAGATGTAGGCCTATCTTAATTTTATTGCACGGTAATTCTTCACAGATGAAGAAAGCATTAGTCTTGCAATTTGGAGATAGAAGTATTAAATAAGGATGATAATCCGCAGAAACGAGGGCCTTCCTCTAGCCTCCATCTGCCTTTAAATCCCCAGCAGCACCGTGATCACTGTCAGGGGGACATGTAGGCAAGCTGACACAAGCAGCAATACAATAAAGTTAAAGACTTTTCCATGTTTCTCTCCTCGACGTTTCAAGTAAGATTGGTCTATAAGCTCCCGGTCTGATGATGATATATTTTAATATGATAATGACGCACCCGAGGCAGGGTTATATGTTTGCAGACTGATTTGATGTTAAATGTCTCAGGCTCACTTAGTCTTGTAGCTCTTAATTTATATCTGTTTTTTTTTCTATTGACCCTCAAAGGTCACACAAGCAATTCTTTTTTAAACGCATGATTAATTTCACAGTAGGGCGACCGCTCACAAAGATGACTGTCTAATGCATTATGGAGACGTGGAATTTCAAATGTGTGCCCTCTCGTATTGTCTAACCTTACATGTGAGGTGTTGTGTTAGCCTGCCTGTCTGCTCTCCCTGCATCTGAAACTACACCTCATGAGTTTGCTGTAGCCTCCCTCTGGATAAGAGCGTCTGCTAAATGATTAAATGTAGCCTGTATACTGTTATAAAATACATTTCACCTAGGCCAGTCAGTGCACCCGCATTTTTCTTTCCATAACATGCTGTCCATATCCTTTTAATGTATCAGATGAGAAGTGTAGGCCTATCTCATTCAATTTGAATTAGTACAATTGTTGCAACGTTGCAATAGAAGCCATGTAAATTCGAATGTTTCAATAAAAGCAGCCTAAATTATTTGTATATTTTTATTTATTTGTATTCTGTTTATACTTGTTATATTCTGCATTTCCATTGCAGTTTGTTATTATCCTCTCTGAAAGCAGAATGACAGCACGCGCCTTTTCATAGCCTGCATGCAGTGTTCTCATGCCACTGCGGAGCCGCGAGACAAAAGCGCGAGCAGTGACATCTAAATTGGTTTAAAAAGAAGCAGATGGGGCTCGAGCTCACGGCTGTCACGAGCCGCTCAGGTTTTGGTCCAAAAGGGACCCTTTTATATTTATTGACGTAATTACATGGAGAAATATATTAGAAATACAATATAATCATATTTTTTTTAATAAATACAATGTTTGGCAGTTGAACGAATGTCTGTGTAGCTCAACTACCCCAAAAATACGGTGTTTTTGTTAGAAGAAAAAAAAACAATAGATAAAAACATGTAATCTTTGTTGATATGAAACTCTGACCAACCCTTCAGTGACCAATTCACAACCATATAAAAAAGCCTGATCTAAATTCAATTAATTTCAGTACAATTATTTTCCCTTTTTCAATGCAATAAAAGTTAGATGCCATAACCCGGGTAAAGACTACATCAATACGGGACGGTTACGGTTAATTGACGAGTCGTTCTGTCTGCAAAACCTGTCATCCGTTTCAGATGATCCGTTTAACACCTCCGTTTTCGATCCCAGCTGATGGGAAACATATGCTGCCCCGGTAATGATGAAGGCCCCTTATTGCCTCTCGCTGCAGGAGACACCGCAGATCGAAGCACTGAGAGCTTTTAATACTTAAATTGTCTTCATTCAGTAAAACGACTTCATCGGAATTGTGGGGGAAATTGTCATGAAACGATACTAAATGTCGTTAGAACAATAGCAGTCACATTATCATGAGCATGTTCTCAGTCCTTAGGGCCAGCTGTGAAGATTTGCATACCTGCATTGACTTTATACAGGCTGTGTGAAGGTTTATTTTGCAGGTATATCCTTAAAAAATAAGTTCATGTTCGACTACTACCAGTTTTACTAATAGGCTACTAATAGACCTTGGCTACATTAGACAATTAACTTTAGAATAATAAAAATATTAGACCAAGCTTTCAAAGCAATTCAGATTTACACCTGTTATTTAGTTTTGATTTATGAAAATCACTCAATTTTAGATTTTAATTAAGGTAGGAAACAGGCTGAAGCAGCCTAAACAATTCTTTCTATGTCATCAAATATCGGAAACTATACGGTTAGGTCCGATTTTTATTTGTATTCGAGTTGTTTGTAAACCGAGCGTGCATGCGCGTGTGTGTTTCTAGCTGTACAGCCCTGCTGTAGCCTCGAGCCAGGCTCGTGCTCTCTTCAGAGTGTTGAGTGGCAGTTAGTGAGACGTCATTGGCTGCTCGCGGAAAGTCTGTGGCAAGAGCAGAGGGGCAGAGCTGCGCCAATCAAGTCCCGTCCGACACCGGCGGCACAGCACGCGGCACGTCTTTTAAAGGGACTAAAGCCTGCGCGCGCTGCGCAGTTACTCACAACTCACCGCCCGGTAACTTCCTCTGACTGAACTGAGCTTCGAGCCTCGTCCTCTAAATATAAATTCGTATTGTAATTAAGGCAAAATATAGGCTCGAGCAGTTAAGGTGTTTTGGGCTTAATTGACTTTGCTGCGATAACAGGGATGTGTTTTATTATTTTTTAACATTGGGATTTCTGTGAATTTTTTACAAGGTAAGAAACTGAATTGTTACTCATGTTTGTATATTTAGGCTACCTTTTGTGTTCTTTGATAGCCTTTTTTGTCACGGATTTGGTCATGAGGCCCTATTGTTGATTGCAAGTTATATTAAGAAGAATATCATTGTCATGGTGTTATTATACAAATGTTGTACATAATTGTAGGTATTCACGTAGTATTTGTATTATTAATGTTGTTGCAGAGAAGGCTTAGTATTCCCCCCAAAAAACAAGGCTTTAGTTTCGTATTTTAATCTGTCTGGCTTCGTTTAAATATGTCAAATAATTTGCAGGTGTTTGTCAGTAAATTATTCTCCTCTCAACTATCAAGTTAACATCAGAATTCAGAATCGTCCTGTAAACGTGCTTTTCTGAAGCTGTCACCAAACTGTTGTTGCTTCATACCTGTTTTAAGTTACCTGAATAAGGCCTCTGTTTATCCAACATGCTTTCTACGAAACAAAATAGTGTGGCAATAAGGCAAAAAATATGATTTATATTTTAGAAGGCAAATGCATCGACCTGATGGCAAATGAAAAAACAAACAAGCTCATTTGATGAGCCGATGAATGGTTCATGAAGTATGAGACCACTATGTCGGCGAATCTTTCCACATTTAAAACATTTACCCTAGTTCTCTTTTAGATAGTCTCCTCAATAAAAGAGTGTCAAAACAGATAAAATATCATTACATTTGAGTCCATTTGAATGTGATTATAAATAGGGAACTGCAATAATAATAATAATACAAATATTTTCTGACAGCTTTTAAATGCTCATTTTGTTATTTCACAGTTGTTTTAATTTTTTGTCAAAAGTGTCTGATCTTTTCTCTGTCTGTTTCAAGGTTTGGAATTGTTTGTGCTTAAAACCTTGCTTTGCGCTTGCCAGCAGGAAGTCACAGAGAGTTTCCTGTCTGCAGTGGACCCCACTGGCATGGAAACACCTCTCCTACCCAGACCCAACAACATCACCATGACGACCCCACCCAGCTCCTTCCAGCCAGAGCCCCTGACCCCCCCTAGACCTCCCCACCCTGGGGCCCCCTCCCCTTCGTCCTCCTCCCTGAAGCCCAACCAGGTGGGTCAGGTGGTGCTGTATGGGGTGCCCATCGTGTCCCTGGTCATCGACCACCAGGAACGCCTGTGCCTGGCTCAGATCTCCAACACACTGCTGAAGAACTACAGCTACAACGAAATCCACAACCGGCGGGTGGCGCTGGGCATCACCTGCGTGCAATGCACCCCGGTCCAGCTGGAGATACTGCGGCGTGCGGGCGCCATGCCCATATCGTCACGGCGATGCGGTATGATCACCAAGCGAGAGGCCGAACGCCTGTGCAAGTCCTTCCTGGGGGAGAACTCGCCCCCCAAGCTGCCCGATAACTTCGCCTTCGACGTGTCTCACGAGTGCGCCTGGGGTTGCCGCGGTAACTTCATCCCGGCGCGCTACAACAGCTCGCGGGCCAAGTGCATCAAGTGTTCCTACTGCAACATGTACTTCTCGCCCAACAAGTTCATCTTCCACTCCCACCGCATGCCCGAGGCCAAGTACACGCAGCCCGACGCCGCCAACTTCAACTCTTGGCGTCGCCATCTCAAACTGTCAGACAAGACCCCGCCCGACGACCTGGCGTTCGCGTGGGAGGACGTGAAGGCCATGTTTAATGGGGGCAGCCGAAAGCGTGCCCTGCCCTCCTCTCACTGCCCTCCCATGGGACAGATGAAGGGCATGGGCTCCGTCCTGCCCCACATGATGTCATCCCCGGAACTGGGGAGCCAGAAGAGGGCCCGCTTTGAGGAGGAGGAGGAGCTGGATGTGAACAGCCTCTCTCCCAGGAAGACCTCGCGCAGCTACCCCCTCATCCCCGTGCCCAGCAAGAGCTTTGGCATGCTGCACAAATTCCCCCCCACCTCTCTGTTCCCCAGCCCTTACTCCTTCCCCACCTTCGGTCTCTGCCCCCAGAAGAAGGATGACAGCGAGGCTCCTAATAGCCAGAAACCTGCTGGTCTGTCTGGGCTGCTGTGGCCAGGGCGGAAGGACACCTTCTACCCCCCCTTCTGCATGTTCTGGCCCCCCAGGGCCACCGGGGGAATCCCAATGCCCACGTACCTGCAGCACCAGCCCAGCGCCCTCTCTTCCCTGGCAGAGAGCCCTTCCCTCAGGCAAGCCTTCCTGGACCTGTCGGAGCCCTCTGAGCCCGGGGCAGGAGTGGCTGCGGGCATGGGCACCAACCCCAGGTCAAGCCTGTTCGAACCGGAGTGTCCGACAGTGACACCTGACCTCCGACCTGTGACCTCCGAGGGCTGGCTGAAGCTGCTCGACCACGCTCCTTCCCTCCAGGCTAGGAAAAGCAGCTACCACTCCGCCTTCCGGCCTGTTGTCAAGGACGCGGAGAGCATCGCCAAGCTCCACGGCAACGCGACGGAAGAATTCGGATCGGACCGCCACCTGTCTCCGACCACCAGCTGCAGCTACGGCAGCGACAGTGGCGGGGAGGGGGAGGGAGACGGGCCAGAGAGCGAGGAGGAGGGGGAGGTGGACGTGGAGACCAAGCAGGATGAGGAGGATGGCTTCAGCAGCAGTCTACACCTGAGAGGGTTGGGCAAAGGGGGGGAGGAAAGAGGCAGGGACAGCAGAGACTATCCCAGCACCCCTCCAGCCCCCAGCCAGGACCCCACTAGCCTGCCAGCCTCTCCCCCCGCCAGCCTTGCCATCCCCAGTCCCAGCTCCAGCCCTCCACACCCTCCACTGGAGGAGGCCACCTACAAAAACGTAAATATTCCCTCAAGGCACTTTAGCTAATTATTATTTAAATGGCTGCGCTGGCAGGCTTGATCTGATCTGCATAACCAGATTGATAGCAGCAGCTCCCTGTAGAAATGAGATATTCACAGTGTTGTGATCCCTGCTAATGGCCCCAGTCATGTATTGTTTAATAGCGACATTCTATTTGTTCTCTCTTTGTCATGCCAGCCTGTTAGCCTGCTTAATCTTTAACCTGTCGAGTCCATATTAGCCCTGGCTGCCAGGGGGGAAGAAAGAGAGGGAGAGAGATGCAGAGAGAGAGAGAGTGTTACCGATAGAATGCAAAAAGAGTGAGAGAAAGATGAAGGAATAGAGAAATAAAGGGGCCGAGGGGTTCACACCCTGGGTTAATGAGAAGCTAGCAAAACAGTTCCGGACCATTAGTAACTGCGCACACACACACACACTCGTATTATCCTTTCTCCAGACCCTTAGACACCTGGACCTTCCACATATTTTGTAATGTTAAGCTGTGCTTTACATAGAAGAACCAACCCTCTTCTTGTCCTCTGTTCCTCTCACAGCTACACAAAAACCGAGAGGAAGGACTGCCTGCATACGCCACCAAAGACAACATCAGCCACGCGGGTGAGTTTCATACAGGAAAACCTGTGTTTTCTGTGTTTTACTGTAGTGTTTATTTTCAACCTGTGTTATGTGTTTTCCCTACACGTAAGTGCATGTTTCTTACTAGAAACACTCACTAGAGTGTGCGTTGGTCATCTGGCGGTAATGTTGGCTTGACGTCCCATTGCTTCTCCTTGCCCATGTTCCTCTCAGAGGCAATGTTCTCTGTAGTTCCACAGTTACCCCCCTTCAAGTCTGCAAAGGAGGTGGACTAATGGTGCCTGCTCTGTTTGTCTCTCTCCTCCCTCCCTCCCTCCATCTGTCCGTCTGTCTGTCTTCTAGATGACAACAAAGAACAGAACAACTTCTTCCTGTCAGAGAGTGAGACTTCAGGGCCTGAGTACTGGAGGGAGTCCTCAGGTAAACACATACATACAAGGGTGGAGTTTTAGTTGGAATGTTTTTTCTTTGATGTTTTGATAGTATCTTGACTTTGGCACTGACGTGTGCCTACTGTCAGCCCCTAAGCTTGTACCTATCCACACATACACACACACACACACACACAAACAAAGTTAGGAGTTAAAAAGCCACTTCACGGAGCCGAACATCTTTCTCTGAAGGGACCGGTCGTCAGCTGTCCCAGACCGGCAGTTTAGGGATTAATATAACGGCACAAACAGATACAAGAGATAACACAGGCTACCTCAAAAATGGAGCAGCACCTCATAATGTTCAGGAAGTATTCTAGCGGGAGCCATCACAGTTCAACAGACTATCGTCTCCACGGAGACGAGGTGGCAGCCTCCATCCTCACATTATCGCAGGGATATAATTGCCTTTTTCTCTGCCAAGCCCTCCATCCCCGAGATCAGAGCTTTTTCTATCTGTCAGGGAGACATTCCCAGTGTTTTATGACATCTATGCCAACGTTTATATTATCTATCCCATAATGATCTCCTCACATAATGTATAATGTATTTCAAAAAATTACACGAAACAAATTAAATGAAACCACCTTTGCCTGATTGCACCATGTCTCCCAGGGCTGGAAGCGGACGTGATTAGGAGCTCTGATTCCGCAGCGGCCGAGGCGCCGCCTTAAAGAGACTTCTGTTTCTTGGGAGAAAAATAATCTAATTTTCCATTTATGTAATGCAAACTGCCTTGGCTTTGACTATTCACGGTTAATTGACTGTCAAACGAGGTTGTTATCCTCAGGCACTGTCGGCAAATGTGCTTGTCAAATGAGACAGAGAGAGTAGAGAAGCAGGCTGAATGAGACCAGCACTGGGAGGCTTAAGGAGGGAGGACGGGAGAGAGAGGGCGGGAGAGAGAGGCGAAAGAGAATGGAGATTATACGCACACAAAATGGACCAGATCGCTTCATTTAAGGCGTTCGATTTGCCTCATTGTCACAGCTCATACTTTGCACACACGCACACACAATGCTGACAAACACACACAGGCACACACACAGACACATACTTTTCCGGGTTTGTCAATTCATGGGAGAAGGTTCGGTGTGATGAGAAAACTGCTGATATTAGGCATGCAGTGAGGTGTTGGATGGAATATGATTAGTGTGGTTTAGAAGGCCCAGGGCACAAACGCACAATCAGGCCTAACGGCAGACTATGGACTTCAGGCAGCACTCAGACAAAACCATACGATGATGAGAATACTGTTTGGTATGAATGTTGAACACTAAGTCCTCTGTACAGCCTGCAGTTTGTCAGCCATGGTTTTGTGCTGCCTAAACATCAGGCTTTGCATATGGAGTGGTGGAAATTACAGTTTTCAATTCCAATCTAAAACTAAGACAGTTGTTATTGCTGACTTTAATACAACAACTACAAGTTTGTAAAAAACTATATTTGCTGAGTTCCTGTGTGAGAAAGCAGGATTTTAGTTGGTTGGAAACATGGACTTAGACTGACCTCTAGAGGATGAGGGAGGTACTTTAGACCCACTGTGATGGTTTAACAAGCTGGGCTTTTAAAAAGGCTCTGGAGCTTCATTTTGTTGATTGTAACAATCGTTTTGTAATGCTTATTATAATGAGACTGAATTGTAATCAAAACGCCTTGTGTGTTTCATGTTAGGTGACCAAACACAAGAAACAACATCTCCTGTGTCACTGAAGAAGGATGTCGAAAACATGGAGAAAGGTAGAAACAGTACATTATTATTATTAAATGAATTAATTAAGTAAACCTTCTCGTGATCTTTTGATATTGGGTGTTGATGTGTGTTCTTAGGGATCTACTGTCACTAACTTTCTATTGTTATGTTCTCTGTTCCTCAGAGGAGCTGCAGAAGGTTCTGCTGGAGCAGATAGACCTGCGGAGACGACTAGAACAGGAATTCCATGCTCTGAAAGGCAACTCTCCCTTCCCTGTGTTCCGTAAGTTCCGTCCCTTCTCCGCTTCACTCCTCCTCTCCCTTCCTCTTCATCATTTCTTCTTCTGTGGTACTTGTTCTCCTTTATCTTAGACTTCTCCGTTTGGAATGTTCTCTCGTTTGGAATCCTCAAGTTTCATTAGAATCAGTGATCATTTTGAAACGTGTGTTTTTTTTTATTGGGTTCTATTCCAGATAACTTCCAGGACCAGATGAAGAGAGAGCTGGCCTACAGAGAGGAGATGGTGCAGCAACTACAAATGGTGAGATCCCTGTAGGCATTCTCTAGATTACCGCTCTCTCTCTCTGTCTGTCTTTGTCTCTCTCTCTCTCTCTCTCTCTCTCTCTCTCTCTCTCTCTCTCTCTCTCTCTCTCTCTCTCTCTCTCTCTTGCTCTCTCTCTCTCTCTTTCTCTCCCTGTCTCTCTTTCTCTCTCTCCCTGTCTCTC
Organism: Protosalanx chinensis; assembly: GCA_030340685.1. Lineage (NCBI taxonomy): Eukaryota > Metazoa > Chordata > Actinopteri > Osmeriformes > Salangidae > Protosalanx > Protosalanx chinensis. Next base: position 8,348,120 of record CM059329.1, on the reverse strand, counting down.
TCTCCCTCTCTCTCTCTCTCTCTCTCTCTCTCTCTCTCCCTGTCTCTCTCTCTGTCTCTCACACACATACACCCACAAGCACACACACTCAGTATATGAAAGCAACTAATGTTTGTGTTTTACCCCATTCTCAGATTCCTTATGCGAACATGATACGGAAAGAAAAAATAGGGACACATCTCAACAAAAGCTAAGTGGTGAGTAGTGTAGTCTATTGTGGTGCAGTGTTTATGCAGTGACATATAGTGATATAGAGCAGGGTAAGACGAGGACCAGAACTGAAGGGTCTGTGTTTCTCCTCTCCCAGGTCTCATCGCTGGGTTTCTGTGAACCTTTGCAGCCTGGAAGAAAAAGACAGAACACACAGCACTGCTCGAACCATCTGACATAGCTTGGCTTCAAAGATCTGACACTTGTTTTTGTACTTCTACAACAAACGTGACCTCGTCCCCCCAGAGAGAGACTGATGGATACGGGGTTGTGTGGACCAGCCTCCACCTTTGCTCGCCTCAGCTCCATCTGGACTACACCCACACAGTATTAAAGACTACAACTGCCATGTGTCTACACATGAACTGTCCTAGACCACGTCCCTCTCCCACCCCACCCTGCCCACGGACACACACCATGGCCGTCTAATGTCTATCCTACATGATAACGATAATAATGATGTTTCTGTACAGTGATGCCCCCATCCCCTCCCTCTTGTGTGTGCGTGTGTGCGTGTGTGCGTTGTCTCAGTCTGACTGAATCAGCCTCCTGGTTCAAGTCTCACAATATCTACCGAATGTATATAAGAAAACGATGCGTTTAATTTATGAGTGTTGAAGTTCAAACTCTTCTGTCTCCCTGTTTAGAGGATGTAAATGGAGAAATTAACATGAATCACAAAATCAATAATGCTATTATTACTAAAAGGTTAATGCAAATGTATTGAAATATGTTCTTGTAGTTTCTCTACTATTTATGTGGATAAATAAAAAAAAGTCTATATAATATTTGAACGCATGTGTATTATTATTACATCAAATAAAACGCAGTCAGGGAACAATGGAACGGAAACGGGCCTACAAAATGGTGTCATTTATTTTTTTAACACAAAATTATTACATAACTTCGAATACACAATGTAATCTATTATCTTAAATAGAATAACAAAAATACGAAACTCGGGGCGCACAACATTGTCGTCACCAGATGCTCCAGTACTGAAGGAGGAGAAAGTTGCCAGCATGGCGTTCACTCTCTACGCCCTCATCCAGACAGCTATTCTCTGTGTCAATGCTGTTGCAGTGTTGCACGAAGAAAGGTTCCTCAGCAAAAGTAAGCGGGTTTGCAAAACGTGAAAATTGTGTTATGTGGCGAGGTGTTTTGTTTGCAATTCAGCATCAAAGCCGTGGATATCCTGTGAAGCTGATAGTGCATCCTTGTCTTGTAGTAGATACAAGTAGTAGTATTAGTTGTGTGGCTATGGGCTTTGTACCGTTCTCCTGTAGATTGCCTTAAAATGCACTGAATGGAAAAACTCAGAATTCTTGCATGTTGCATGTGCGGTAGCAGGTTTAACCGTGCCACGTCTGAGACCCGTCCAGTCTTGTTAGACCTAACTGAGCCTTTCTCTGTCATTAGTTGGGTGGAGCGCTCAGCATGGCACCGGAGGGTTTGGGGACGACCCATCCATCAACGCTCAACTTCTGATCCTGATCCGCTCCATCAAAACTGTTATGAGAGGTAGGATTCATTAAAGTCGATGTCTCATCAGCACCACAAAGCAGACTGGATATTTGAAGTGTTCTGTGTTTCTTGATTTCAGTGCCCCTGATTTTAGTGAATTCAGTCTGCATCGTTCTTCTGCTGCTGTTTGGCTGATCCAAGTCAGTCTGACATAACTGGAGCAGATCTCTGACAGAACTAACCAAGGCTGGAGAAAACACGGATTAACTGGATTCACCTGAGTTTACACACCTCTGAGATGCGAGCATCATGATCAGTACAGATTCATGGTGCCAATGTAACATAAGGATGAGGCTACTCATACCATGTAAAAGCCTAAAGCATGTCACACTGTACAATCATTTTAAAGCATTTTTGATTGGTATGATATTTAATTTACAGTGTTAAGTGCTCTGTTATTAAACTGTAAATACTGTGATGCCTCTCCTGGAGTAGGCCAACAGCACATCAGGTTGTGGGAAAGTGAAATGTGTATTAGGTAAGCATTGGTAAGTAATGTTTTTAAACGTTTTATACTTATTTGTATACAATAAACACGTATGTGCTGAAAGGACAACACTAATTCACAATCTTGTGAATGTTTTAAGATTATTGTTTGTAGACCCATGTGCAGTAAACAGGACCAGCGTTTTAATTCATTCATAATCCAAATTGTATACAATGTTAGTCTGAAACAAAATTGTCTGTATTCATTTCAACCAGGGGACCCGTAGCACAGACAAACAACCTATCTTAATCTCCATTGGTGTATATATGACTAATATATGTTGTATATTAGAGGCAGTGTTTGCCAGTGGTCCTGGGAAAACCTTTTTATTAACGGTAGTTTGGACGTAAATACACAAACTAAGGGATATTTTGACAGAATTAATACCATATGTTTATCGGTGGGATTAATAGTATAAATCCTTCTTTATCTTAGATTAGCGTGACTTAATCTTGGCTCAAGATAGTGTGACTTTAAGTGACAAGGGGGCATTAGGGAGAGACCTCACATGAGGAAAGGCCTTCTCTGATCAGTAGCCTGAACAAAGGGGCACTTTACACAAAAGCTGGGGTTTACAGTGGACAGTAGTTTGGTAACAAGTGTCCCTTATTTTCATGAAATATGGTTGGAGTTAGGAATAGCCTAGTGATTGGCAGAATTTGTACCACAGAAAAACATCAGAGAATAACATTGTGCAATAGCCTCCTGTTATTTTGATGTAGAATTAGTAACTGAAAGAGGCTTTGGGTGTGGATTGGCAACATGCGAAAGAGGTTTTTAGCTTTGATAATACTTTCTGCTATATTAAATCGATTAGTGCAAAAATACATTGCAAAAACGGTCCATCTGTGAGTTATTATTGAGATAGGCTACATATGTTTATTTTTTTAAATGAATGATTATTCTGTAAATCGTCTTAAATGATTAATATATTGGACTAAATGGTGAGGAGTGTGCGTGTGTACCTCAGTAGTAGATATTTTTGCAAGTACACTTACACCAATGTTTCATTTACCATGCATAACTTAGGCCTGCAACATTTGGAGCAGTGGTTCTTAACCTGGCCTGGGTTCGATTGAACCTCAGGGGGTTCAGTGAGTCAGTCTCAGGGGTTCGGCGGAAGTCAAGACACACATCCGACTCATATGATTCGTGATTACACGACCCATTAAGAAGGGTTCAGTGAATGTGCATCTGAAACTGGTGGGGTTCAGCACCTCCAACAAGGTGAAGAACCACTCGAATAGACGATAAGAAAATGATTGAATAGGCATATCTGCAGCCAGCTTACTGAAGACCCTAAACACACACACGGCCAGCTGGAGCAGAGGAGGTAGTCTATCCAGCACTGTCTCAATCAAATGGTTTAGTCTGTCAGCTAAAAGGAAACATTTCTGATCAATCCTGTAAGAACTGTCATACAGGAGGATCTTTACTGTGTGTAGTGTTGTCATGTGTGTTTGCTCATTGATCGGTTAGCCAGCTAGCACAGCCTGCGTGCAGTGGATCTGGGAATGTTTCTAGCACTTCTGTCTCTCCAGTCCCTAAATTCGGGGTTTGGTTTTGTATTTCAGGCGTAGTAAACCTAAGAGTCAGACTACAAAACTATAACCTGACATGATCTGACTTCTGTCTGATTTATGCTAGAAGCTAATGTAACGCTATACTTCCAGCTAGCGTTAGCTTAGCTGGCTACAAGCTTTGACTATCTGATGGGAATCGGGTTGTCTAGTTCAGTGTGTTCAAATATGATGTGATGGTGATGATGTGTTCAGTATATTTCTTTTCTTTTTTCCACTTCAGTCATATTCTGACCCTGTACTCTGATCAATACAGACTGATACAGTCTAACAAGGACTCAGTCACATAATGCTGTCAGTTGGCAACACTTGAACTAAAATGTCAAAATCTCCAATAATGTCCCATACACAGATCATAAACCAGATTTGGGGTCCGGTCGGTTGAATAAGGTTTCACAGTGCTGAGCTCAGTATTAATTGTCCCAGATTTATAACTACATGACAGAATCCAGCATTCATAAGTAAAAGAGCTCCCAGTATTGTAGGGCATCATACCAGAGAAACCGCTCACCACAAATAATCCCTGTTCCATCTCATGTGAATTATGATGATAAAGAATGTGAATTATGATTATCGGAATAAAGTAGTATTTACTGTGTACTGTCAGCAGCCATGAAACTGCTCTCACGGCAATAAGTAGCTGGCATTTCTGGAGTGATCAGTGCCCAGTCCTTGCCATAGTGTGGCTGGTGTGGAGGTAGTGTGTGGCTGGGGGTTTATAGTCTTCATTCTGAATAGGAAAGTGCTGCCATGGCGAGCAGGCGGGCGTTAAAGGCGGTGCTGATTGATCTCAGTGGGACGCTCCATGTAGAGGACTGTGCTGTGCCCGGGGCTCAGGAGGCCCTTCGCAGGTGACCTGGTCCTCTTCTTACCCATATTGTCCCCAAATCCATACCCCTGTTTTCCCTCTCCCCTCTCCATGGGCTCAGGCCCCAGCCCTTAGAACTCAGGCCCTGTCACTTACCTTCTTAATTCTTCCTTTCCGGCACCGCAGGTTACGTCAGTCCTCATTGGCCGTGAAGTTTGTGACCAACACCACTAAGGAGTGTAGGCGGAGCCTCGTGGAGCGACTGCATCGGCTGAACTTTGACCTGGAGGAGCAGGATATCTTCACCTCGCTGAGCGCGGCGCGTAGCCTGCTGGAGCAGAGGGGAGAGCGCCCCCTGCTGCTGGTGGAGGACAGCGCTCTGGAGGACTTCTCAGGCGAGGGAGAGGAGGGCGGCGCTGTATGTCTTAGCGTGCGTGCGTGTTAGGATACGGCGTCTAACAGACAGTGTTTATTGCAGGTCTGGACACGATCGAGCCCAACGCTGTGGTGATAGGACTGGCACCTGAACACTTCAACTACCAGACACTGAACAAGGCCTTCAGGTAACACCAACAAGGTAGCTTATCTCACTTGATTAGTACCGGTAATTAATTGATTCACCTCTTGCTTTCCCTCCCTCAGGCTGGTACTGGAAGGTGCCTCCCTCATAGCCATTCACAAGGCCCGCTACTACCGCCGGCAGGACGGCCTGGCGCTCGGCCCAGGTCCGTTTGTGGCAGGACTGGAGTACGCTACGGACCGGCAGGCGGAGGTGGTGGGCAAACCGGAGCAGAGCTTCTTCCTGGAGGCTCTCCGGGAGCTGAGCTGCAGCCCTCAGGACGCCATCATGATAGGAGACGTGAGTGGTCTGCTCACGCCTACGGCCACGTCTAAAGACATTAGAAATATCTCCCTTCCTGGGAGTAACACTATTGAAGTCCAACCACTGAATCCACCGTTGGTCACTTCCTGTTTGTGCCTGCTTTGTAGGACGCACGGGATGATGTTGGCGGTGCCCAGAAGACAGGCATTATTGGAATCCTAGTTCGAACTGGTGAGCCTCTTTGTTCTGTGCTTATGCCATGTCCTGTCACATACACAACGTGAGACCATGAACTGTGTCGCCTCCTGCAGGTAAATACAGGGAGGGTGACGAGAAGAAGGTCTCCCCTCCTCCATATCTGACCTGTGATGACTTCGTCCAGGCTGTCGACCACATCCTTAATCACCTGGTCTAGATGGCTAGCTCGTTATCGTCTGGTATAACTAAGCGCCTGACCTGGTGTGGCTAACGTACCAGGCTTTTCAACTGTGGTCCATCCGTCCTGCTTCGAACAAGCTGACCTCAAGAATACCCCATCTCCAGGGGAGCTCACCTTCCACTACACTCCACCCCTCCTCCAGGGAGCTCACCTTCCACTCCACTCCACCCCTCCTCCAGGGAGCTCACCTTCCACTCCACTCCACCCCTCCTCCAGGGGAGCTCACCTTCCACTCCACCCCTCCTCCAGGGGAGCTCACCTTCCACTCCACTCCACCCCTCCTCCAGGGAGCTCACCTTCCACTCCACTCCACCCCTCCTCCAGGGGAGCTCACCTTCCACTCCAATCCACCCCTCCTCTAGGGGAGCTCACCTTCCACTCCACCCCTCCTCCAGGGGAGCTCACCTTCCACTCCACTCCACCCCTCCTCTAGGGGAGCTCACCTTCCACTCAGACTCCACCCCTCTTCCAGGGGGCTCACCTTCCACTCCACTCCTCCTCCAGGGGAGCTCACCTTCCACTCCACTCCACCCCTCCTCCAGGGGGCTCACCTTCCACTCCACTCCACCCCTCCTCCGGCCAGGTGACAGTGGAACAGTCAGCATGTTCTGTTTGTGTATGTGTCATGAGAAATGCTATAATATTGAATCCTGAAAATTTATTTTTGTTTTTTAATTAAATAAAAAAAACTGAGTGTTGTTTATTGTGTTTTATCAAGCACAGCAATATAACTGTGAACACCATCCATATAATTATAAATATATATTCACAGAACATGACAATATAAAAGGGAGAACTCCCAGAGGAACCAGGTTGGGATGCATGTGTGTGTGTTCTGTCCACGTGTGTGTGTTCTGTCCTTATGTGTGTGTGTGTTCTGTCCTTATGTGTGTGTGTGTTCTGTCAGCATGTGTGTGTGTTCTGTACACGTGTGTGAGTTCTGTCCTTATGTGTGTGTGTCTTCAGACAGACTCGTACTCCCTCTCCCAGGCGCTGTATCTCTCTGTCAGGCTGCGAGCTGAGGGCTTCGTGTGAGTGATGACCTCCAGCAAGTCTTCCGTTGTCACGGTTTCCAACTCGATCACAGGCATGTCTGACTTCCCTGAGAGAACAGAGAACAACGGTCAGATAAGGCCCACCTGCCTGCCTGTCTCTCTGCTTGTCTCTCTGCCTGTCTCTCTGCCTGTCTCTTTGCCTGTCTTACCCTCCTGTTGGGACTCCAGAGCATCAAAGATCTTGCGTACCGGCCTCATGGCTGCCTCTTTACACACCAGGCGGATGTCTGAACCTGAGTAGCCCTCTGTCTCCTGGAACGTAAACAGAAAGTCACAGACAGGAAATACCACTGCTCAACTGGAAAGGAAACACATGTCCTTACTTCCAGGGATGGGTCATTACGTCTGTGATCCTCGAATGGGATGCAGAAACAAACGGTCTCTCATACCTGTGCCAGCATCTCATAGGCCAGATCAGTGCGTAGCTCCACCCCTCCTGTGCAGCTGACAGGTGGCAACCAATGAGAGATCATGGCCTGACGGGCCGGACAGGAGGGAAGACCAACCAGAATCCTCTTCTCTAACCGTCGCAGCATGGCATGATCTAGTTCCCTGAAAGAGAAAGAGGGGAAGGAAAGAGGGAGAAGGACAGATGAAAGGAAAGACACATGGAGGAGTGAGAGCAAGAACGAGGGAGGAAGGAGGTAGAGAGGTGTAGGTTCTCACCAGGGCAGGTTGGATGCAGCCAGAACAAACACCAGGTCATCAGAACGAGCCAGCCCGTCCATCTGCACCAGCAGCTCTGTTTTCATCCTCCTGCTGCCCTCATGCTCTCCTCTAGGAGACAGGACACAAGGAGACAGTACGGAGGAAGGGAATTGGAAATAGAGAGGCAGGGGTAAAGTAAGGTAGAAGAAAGATCGGTCCATGTTCTAAAATCTAAACCCTTCCAATCTCCCCCAGCCTCCTCAGTCCCCTCCCTGTCTCACCCCTGCCCAGTCCTCTGGCCCATAACTGACTCCAGCTCATCAAGGAAGATGGTGGAGGGGGCGTGGTACCGGGCCAGCTCAAACAGCACCTGCATGGACACACAACAGTGTTTGTGTGTGTTTGGATTCTAAACGTACCTGCACAGTGCAGAAAGACAAGAGCCTCACCCTGACCAGCTTCTCTGAGTCTCCTCTCCACTTGCTGACGATGCTGGAGGCAGAGATGTTGAAGAAGGTGGTGTTACACTCTGTAGCTACAGCCTTGGCCAGCAGAGTCTTCCCTGTACCTGGAGAGGAGGAAGAGGGAGAGAGGAGAGGTCACGAACAGAGGAGGGAAAGGAGGTGAAGAGGAGGAGGAAGAGGTGGAGGAGGAGAAGGAAGGGGAGTGCGTTTCACCTGGTGGACCGAAAAGCAGCAGGCCTTTCCATGGAGACAGGATCCCTGTAAACAACTGAGGATACTGCGGAGGAGAGGAGGAGGAGGAGAGGAGGAGGAGAGGAGGAGGGGATTAAACAGTCACATCCTCAAACAGCGATGATCCATGTTTGTGTGTGTGTCAAGATGCGGCCCCATATTTGTCGTCATCACTGTGATGGAGGGTGTGTATTAGTTGGTGATTGGCTGGTATTCAAGTATGGATTAAGTGTCAGGTTAAGAAATGTCCCTGGTCTGGGCCCGGGTCCAGGGCGGTAGGTGAAATACCAGAGCAGGTGGAGGGATGCTACCTTAATAGGGTAGACGACAGCCTCTTTGACTAATCGCTTGGCGGCCTGCAAGCCGATGATGTCATCCCAGTGCACATTGGGGTTGTTTAAATAGATGTCCTTCAGGGAGGCAGAGAGTGATGGACACTCATTAGCACGGTAGGCAGGCAGAAAGGTGGGCACACACAAACAAACACACACACACACACATTCACTCATGCAGTTTAAAGACTCCATAGAGGACAATGATCGAACTGCCGAGGTTCTCCACTGCCCTCTAGTGGTAGAAGCTTCCTGTCTCACCCTACTGATGATGGAAGCCAGTTCCTTCATCTCACTGTTCATCCCACTGAATGCACTGATGGGCTTCAGCAGACGCTCCTGATAAGGGAGGGAGGGAGGGGAATGACAAAGAGATCGGAAGATAGAGAGATAGAGAACAATATAGAATGGCCTGGGGAGGGGGGCGGGGAGCAGGGGTAGTTGCTATGGGGACAGGGCCAGATACCCTGGAGATGGGGTGGTTACCAAGGAGACAGGGTAGTTACCATGGGGTCTGAAGGGCAGGACATGTCGCCCGCTGCTCCTTTAAGGGCGTCCTGGATCAGACCTCTGTAGTCAATCAGCTGAGCCTGAGAGAGGGGACACAACACAGCGAACTTCACCCAGCCTCTCTGGAGCTGGGTGAGTGTGTGTGTGTGTGTGTGAGTGTGTGAGTGTGTAAGTGTGACAGCCACCTTCCGTGGCAGAAGCCCCTCTCCTGCTCCATTGCGGGGGATGGACGAGACGTTGAGGCCGAATTCAGAAGACTCTGGAGGTGAGTAGTGATCGTTCCCCTACACACACACACGCTAGGAGTCACAATCTAATCACATCTACAGAGTTCTGTTTACCGGAGCTACTAGAACCATGGAGAAGCACCGCGAATCTAGAACACCTAGGGGTTAGTTATGCGAACGTCTTTGTTCGTTAGTTAGACAGCCTTAAGTTCACATACGCTGATGGGTTTACTGGTCTCCTTGGCTACCATCTTAGCCTCTGCCTTCTTAACCCCGGACAGGGGTCTGCGGGAGGAGCCGATCCGGGGGAGGGGTGGGACCACAGTACAGGGGGTTCTGACAGAGAGAGAGGGAGAGAGAGAAGAGTCAATGGTGGTGGGATGGTGGGACCTTGAGGTATGGCAGGAAGAAGGTGGAGGTGGTTCAGGACTCACCGCTTTCTGCCACAGCTCCTGGGCTGCCGGCTTTCAACTGCACAGAGGGAAACGGCCGGGGTTAGAACACAGCGACCACGATACCTGTGTGTGTGTGTGTGTGTGTGTGTATGTGTGAGACTCCACCTGGCTCAGGGACTTTCTTGGTGAGCTTAGGGTGCTTCTGGAACTTGACGTAGTAGTAGTGCTCATACTCCATAAGAACTGTCTCCAGGTCCACATTATCACACACCTCAAACCTCTGCAGATCCACCCTGGTCTCCTGCTCCAGAGTACGAGCTGCATCCAAGTACCTGACACACAAACACACAGAGGTCATACCAATTTCTATCTAAATACACACATACACACACTCACTTCCAGTTGATATAAATCGTGAGCATCTTACCCTTGCTCTATGAGATGGTGATAGATCAGTATGAGTACATTTCGTCGCCTGGTCTCTGTTCTCAGTTCATCCTAGTGAGACAGTAATGTAATGAAGGCATCTGTCCACTAGATGGGACATATCACCTAGGTAACAGGCGGACGCTCATTGACTCACTTCAGCTAACAAAGTGTTAGCTAGTTTGCTAACTAGCTCATTGCAGTCGACATGCATAACATCCATAACATGCAACGCATTAGCTCTACCCATGAGCCGTTGATAAAACTTAATTATTTCGCCGCTGTTGGGAGATGAGATAGCGTATTTCACAACTTACAGTTGACATGACTGCACGCCTCTAATGCCGTTTGCGGCCGTCACGTTTAACTTAAGTCTTAAGACACAACAATGTCTACAGTGTCTCTAATCTAGCTAGCGCTGTTTCTAAACCTGAATGAGTTCACTTCGTTGGACAGCGATGGACGATGGTCCACTCACCGCCTCTCTGGCTTGATTTGCTGTTTTGATGGCTTGATAAGAGAGCTCCATGGTGCCGTGTGAGGTCCGGGGGCAGCGAGCTGCCTCTGCTGCGAGGCTGCCTCTGTTGCGAGGTGGACGGCTGAAGTCACTTATTAGTGCCGGAGTCAGACTAGCGGGGGCCAAACAGGATAAACTGCCAAACTCTGACAAGATCCATTAAGATCATCTGTTACGATTGAAAACCATCATTTAATTTAGCCTGTGTGCATTCTGTACAAAGATGCACTTCATAAACAAACACATTCTTTATTAGTATCGCCTCCAATAACGCAACGAGGAGATTTCGTATGTCAAAACATTTATTGGTACGGTTTTTTTATTCGGCTCAGTATCAAGTTACAATCAAGTAAAAAGTGAATTAGTGTTCACCACCTGTTTGACTATGGTAAGTCAACGTGGACATGCACACAGACATTAACAGGACCCTATTAAGACACTCCTAAACTGGGTCCAAACCTAACAACATCCGAACTCGCACTAAAGACTGGAGCAGATAGGAGGGAAGCTTGATTGACTATGTGTAGAACACATTTCATTCCTGACAGGTGATTCCCATCTCGTTCACACATCCCTCCACAGTTCTGAGGAGTATTAAAACACAACATCCTCAGTATGAATCTGGCTGGATGGAACACGACCCCTTCCACCTCCCCCTGCCCTCAGAGAACCCCCGTCTCAGTGAGCAGGGTGCTGGCCTCTAGCAGAAGGCCCTTGGCGTACACCCGCACTGTGTAGAAGAGCGTGAGGAAGTCCTGGGTGCTGAAGAGGGTGTCGGCCAGGGCGAAGCCCAGCGTGGAGGGGATGAAGCCACGCCCGTACTCCACCATCCAGGTGCCGGAGCTCCACTGCACTGATGTAGCTTCACCAACGCTGTGGACGATTGTGTCACCTTGGAGAGAGTAAGAGAGAGACGCACTCGGTAAATAAAGACAGCGTCTGAAGAAAACTATTCACACATTTCAACAGTGTTGGGGAGATCGTGTGTGACTGGAAGGGGTGAAGTGTCTCCTAACTGGTCAGTGGATCCTACCAGGGTAGTAGATCTCACTCTTAGTGGATCCCTCCTTCCACTGGCGGAATGTTCCGGAGATGATGGTGTCTGAGATCTCGGCCCAGTAGCGTCCTGGGGAGCAAGAGGACACGGGCACGCACGCACGCACACACACACACACACACACACACACACACACAGAGGTTGGTTGGGTTGTGTGGTTCAGGGACCAAGATAATAATAGGCTGGCAGGGATGGTACCAAAGTATATCCTGTTTCTCTACCTGAGTGTCCTCCTGTGTCTACCGCCGTGCCAAACAGCAGCACGTACTCTGTCAGGGACGCGTGCAGCAGACACATGGAGCCCATCCACCCTCCAGCGTTCACAAACACCCACTGGAGGTCCTCGTCTGGCAGGATGTGACCTGGGTACTTCTTCCTTAACTCCACAACCACTTTAGAGAAGGCCTGGTCATGATCCGGACCTGGAAGTGAGGAAGAGATATGGGAAGACATGCTTTCTTATCATCCAACTATCTTAGTAAGGTATATGGCTATCTAGATAGTATGACAATGATTTGCTACCAAGCTTGTGTTACAGGACGATAGCTATAACTTGTTACAAGTGTGGCATCATGGGCCTACATCAACATGCAAACATTTCCCTTTTCAACTTACCTGCATACTGTTTGGCCAGTCTGGCAACATCTTCCTGAGTGAAAACGTACTCTTTAGTGTCCATCCAGTGCCGCAACAATAACACAATCAAACCCGACACTCCCGTCAGCACGATTAGTTTCAAAATGACTTTGATCAAAGCCATTTCTTGCAGTTATCTTGATTACTGACAAACTGACATTAAGACAGGGGAGACCACAGGTAAACATGCGCTCTGAACGGAGTAGGCGTGGTCACCGCACTTTCTTCCTGGTCTGACGGCGCTGTACGAGGGAGATGTAGCCAATCAGAGTGAGCGTTGATCCACGCGTATCCAATCGGATTCGCGCAAAACTGAGCGAGCCTTATCGAAACTTTGGGTACGCTTGATTTCGACTACTTTGAGGATTGGGGACGTTTGTGGGATTTATTCAGATTTTAATAGGTTCTCGTTGAAACGTATTTTATTACTCATAAAATTAATAAAATGCAAATGTATATATGAGCTGTACATATCGCCAGCAGCTTTTGGCATAGTGTTTGGCATATCTCACACTATAAATAAATAAGTAAATACACCAAACTAGGCATATTACAAACTCTGGAAGTCTCGAGCTCAGATCTATTGAACGGAACGATCACGCGCCTGCCGGTTCCTGCAGCCTGACAGCCTTCTGCACTATGGACAGCAAAGGTGACAGCTTCGACCCCAAAGGTACAGTACAGTAGTTATGCAGTTAGGCTGTTTACTATCGGCATTCACTCATTGGTTTGCATGATGAAGAACCTTCACTGAACCTCCTTCAGTGCTCAAGACATATCAACACTTTAAAAGCATACATTTTAATACTGTATTTATGCGCAAGGATGAACACGTGATTTAGTTCCTGTTTGCTTGTGCAGATCCTTAAAGCAGTGGGATAAACGCGTCTCTGTTCTATGGCATGGTTGCATGTTGGTAGATCAGTCATGATGCAAGTTACCAGCAGTGTTATCTAATGTCTTTAGTGTATATAATTGTCTTTGTCTTTAACAAACGCCGCACAAGTCAATCAAGTAAGATTGAAGATTGTTTGTGTACTTCATCAGAACACCAGCACCTTAGGTACAACCCTCTGAGGGGCAGCTGGGTCCTTGTGTCCGCTCATCGTATGAAGCGCCCCTGGCAGGGGCAGGTAGAGAAGCCCCCCCAGGAGAACGTGCCCCGCCATGACCCCACCAACCCCCTCTGCCCCCGCAGTGTCCGTGCCAGTGGACAGGTAAGAAGGGAGGATCTGCCCTTTTTTTTTTTTTTTTTTTACTGTTGTCTAAATGTTTGGTGGCCATCGTTCCTCATGGCTGTTGGTCATCGCTGTGATGACCTCATGGCTATTGTGTCTGTCCCTGCAGGTGAACCCAGACTATGACAGCACCTTTGAGTTTGAAAATGACTTCCCTGCCCTGCAGCCTGACGCACCTGACCCAGGTGAGAGAGAGAGAGAGAGAGAGAGAGAGAGAGAGAAAGAAAGAGAGAGAGTTAGAGAGAGAGAGTAAGAGAGAGAGAGAAAGAGAGAGAGAAAGAGAGAAGGTTAGAGAGAGAGAGAGAAAGAGAGAGGGTGAGAGAGAGAGAGAGAGAGAGAGAGAGAGAGAGAAATGGAAAGAGTTCAGTTTTGACTTTTTTTCTCTCTCTCTCTCCCTGTCGCTCTCTCTCTCTCTCTCTCTCTCTCTCCCTCTCTATCTATCTATCTCTCTCTCCCTCCCTCTCCCAGGTCCAGTCCAGAATCCCCTGTTCCAGTCCAGGGCAGCTAGAGGAGTCTGGTAAGATATTCAGGAGGCTCTACTGCTTTGTTACACCCGTACATGCTCATTCATGCCATTCCATCATACAGCCACCAGATAGCGCTGTGAGCAAGGGCATCAACCTTTTCTCAGCTGCACAGACTCTTCCTCTACTGTATGTTGACATACACAGGCACCACTTCACAGGGGCTGAAACAGGCATCACTCAAGTATCCTCACTGTTTATGTGGTTGTTTATTTTGTTATCTTGCAGTTTTTTTTCTCCAGGATCCATGTTTGGAAAGCCAATTAGATGGCCTATTTCACTGTGTGTGTGTGTGTGTTTACACAGCAAGGTGATGTGTTTCCACCCCTGGTCTGATGTCACTCTGCCACTCATGCAGCAGTCGGAGATCGTTAAGGTGATTGGCAAGTGGGCGGAACTGGTGAAGGATCTGGGCTCCACCTACCCTTGGGTTCAGGTACGGGATTGGACGTCACGTTTGTCGCTGCTGAAGACTTCCAGCTTGCAGCACAGTGATACAAGTGTTTCACTCTCAATGTGTTTTAGATATTTGAGAATAAAGGTGCCATGATGGGTTGTTCCAACCCTCACCCCCACTGTCAGGTAAGACACACACACACACACACACACACAGGTCACTAGCTTTGTTCCACTTAGCCTGATCCTGCCAACCAGTAACAGCTCAGCTATATGAAGTGTGTCATCCTGCCCTGGAGAATCTTCACTCCATTTATCTTTCCTTCTTCTCTGGTTGTCTCAGCAGTCCTCTGCATGTCTCTCTCTCCCTCTCTATCTCCCTGCCCCCTCCCTCCCTTCCCATTCCAGCCTCTCTGTGTCTTCACTGATGGTCTGGTAGATATATTTTAAAAGGTCATAAAATTCATACTTTTGTATTTGACCATGTCTGCAGACACCAATTAAAGAGTAAAGAGGGATGCCCTGCTTCCTTCTCCTTTCTTCTCTCTCACCATCCCCCTCTTTCGCTCTCTCTCCCTGACATTCTCATAAAAGCTAAGGGCACAAAGTTGGACCTGACTTTCTCTATTCCACCAGATTTAAAATCTAACCGATTCTCAGTGATGTGGGACTTTGGAATGTGAAGCTACCAGCAGGGGGCAGTAGGTGACTTTACCCAAGCATCCCTATCCATCCTTCCATCTTCATCTCCACCGCTTGGGTTCCATACTGTCATGATAAGTCATGTATGTCTGGATTTAAAGTTCTTAAATATTTTGTGTCGTCTTAGTTTAATTGAAGAAGGTTAGGGTTCGCCTGAGCTGACCTGGGATTTGAATCACAGATAGGACTAATTAAGTGAGACGTGCCGGTTGAGGAACCCAGGACCCAATCTCCACGGCTGGATTGATTAGAAGAGCTGCTCATCGATTACCCCCCCCCCTCCCCCCTGCAGGCAGGCTTGGGAGTTTCAAAGGAGTTGGGTGATCTAACAGAAAATATTAACAGCAGGCATTTTAGTCTACCCTCATCTCACCCTCCTCTTCCTATCATCTATGCTACCCTGACTCCCCACTGGACTGAGCTGCCCTGTCTCCTGGTCTATATAGACTGAGCTGCCCTGTCTCCTGGTCTGTATAGACTGAGCTGCCCTGTCTCCTGGTCTATATAGACTGAGCTGCCCTGTCTCCTGGTCTATATAGACTGAGCTGCCCTGTCTCCTGGTCTGTATAGACTGAGCTGCCCTGTCTCCTGGTCTATATAGACTGAGCTGCCCTGTCTCCTGGTCTGTATAGACTGAGCTGCCCTGTCTCCTGGTCTGTATAGACTGAGCTGCCCTGTCTCCTGGTCTGTATAGACTGAGCTGCCCTGTCTCCTGGTCTGTATAGACTGAGCTGCCCTGTCTCCTGGTCTGTATAGACTGAGCTGCCCTGTCTCCTGGTCTATATAGACTGAGCTGCCCTGTCTCCTGGTCTATATAGACTGATCTGCCCTGTCTCCTGGTCTATATAGACTGATCTGCCCTGTCTCCTGGTCTATATAGACTGATCTGCCCTGTCTCCTGGTCTATATAGACTGATCTGCCCTGTCTCCTGGTCTATATAGACTGATCTGCCCTGTCTCCTGGTCTGTATAGACTGAGCTGCCCTGTCTCCTGGTCTATATAGACTGAGCTGCCCTGTCTCCTGGTCTATATAGACTGATCTGCCCTGTCTCCTGGTCTGTATAGACTGAGCTGCCCTGTCTGCTGGTTTGTAGAGAGACTTGTGGTGCCCTCTCTCCAGCTTGCTGCAGTCCCGCTCTGATTAATATTCCACCTCCCAAAATGGAAACGGTCCTTAAGGGTCCTCTCCAACATTGTTTCCCTGGTAACGGTGTCTTGGAGCATGTTTGGATAATAAGTACAAGATCACATGATCTCCCCCAGTCCCTAAACTTGCTCAGCCGGGTCACGGCAGCCCTACATCTGGTTAGAACAGAGCACCACAGACAATACAGAAGGAACACTAACATACTATGTGTATCTGTAGGACAGTGATCAGAACACAAATATTACAAGTATTAGAGCGTTTTAGCACTGCAGTATTATGTAGTATCAGTATTGCAGTATTAGGCAGGAGCGGTATTCAGAAGTATTGATAGTACACACTGAATCAGTATCGCACATATTAGTATGTGTTAGGGATTCAGTTCAGTGATGAATGACAGTCTCTGTGTGAACTCAGTTCTTACGTTAGACTACTGAATCCATCTGCCGTGGGTGTGTGTGTGTGTAGGGGAGTGGACCTTTTGAGAGTTGGCTAATAAACAGAATGAGGGCCAAAATGGCAAACATTTCCAGGACTGAGTGTCCCTCCTGAGCAGGGTGGGGGGGGGGGGGGGGGGGAACTGACAGGCAGCCCGGAGAGGACGAGGAGGTTTTACAGCATAACTGAGTGCGAGCGCTCACAAAAGGGTTGAAACAGAATTGAAAGATGGTTGTAAAGAATGGATGAAGGAATTGGGTTATGTGCCTGAAGGGACAGGACATTGAGAACGAGTGATATCCTGAAAGATTCTCTCTGTCGCGCTCTCTGGGTCTCTTCGTTTATTGCTGTCTGTCTGCCTGCCTGTCTGTCTGTCTGCCTGTCTGCCTGTCTGCCTGTTTCTCTACGTCTCTCACTGAATATCTACAGGACCCGTTCCTTGATCTCATTTGACAGGAGCCACACAGGAAGGATCTTCTCAAGGTCTACCGTGTCTATTTCTTGTTGTGGTTTTTAAACTTTCATCGCCACAAAACATATTCCAAGATGAAAACAAGAGAGGATAAAAAATATATGGATACGACATCCAATCGAAATCCGGTTATTCCCCCCCCCCCCCCCCCCCCCCCCCCCGCTCTGAGAAAGCCCTGCTGTGAGAATATGGCAGAAAACACATTTCTGACTTTTATTTGAAAGAGGAGCCCCCCCCCCTCCTCTCTATCTCTCTATCCCTTCTCTTTTATGAGACAGGAGGAATGAGGGAGGGAAGACAGGCGATGGGGTCCAGGAGCGGACACGCATCAGGCACGGAACATCACAGGGGGGCGTCCATGTGCACGTATCCCCTAATAGACTGACTGAGAGACCCCAGCTGCAGCAGTGTGAAAGGAGGAAAAAGAACGGGAGGAGGAGGAGGAGGACAGAAAAAGAAAGAGGATGAGGAGGGGCAGAGAATCGAGGAGGAGGAGGGGATGAGGACAGAAAAAGGATGAGCAGGGGCAGAGAATCGAGGAGGAGGGGATGAGGAGGACAGAAAAAGGAAGAGGATGAGGAGGGGCAGATAATCGTGGAGGAGGAGGTGGATGAGCAGTAGCTGGGGCCTGCCTGCTGTCTAGTCAGTCGTCAGGGCCCTTGAGGAGAGCATCTCCACACCAAGCTGTGGTCCTCAGAGCTGCTAGATTAGAGCTGCTCTGTCAGGCTGGGGCTTGCATGTTAGGGGCCACTTTATCCCCTGGTTCTATGAGTGACGTTATCCGTGCTGATGGAGACAGCCTGAGGAGGAGTGCAGGGAGTCGGGGGGCCGATGTGGCCCACCTGACGGAGAACAGGCAGCTTGGACAGGAAAGACGTTCACTCTGCCTCTGATGCTGCTGGGTGCTCACACCTGCTGGGTTGCTGTGTGTGTGTGTGTGCAGAGAGGAGAGGCAGATATTTTAGAGGGAGAAGTGTAGTAGTTGTAGTCCCAAGGCTGCTCATACAAATGAGGTACACACACACGGTGGTGCTAGTGCTAGACAAGGGAGTGTTTACGAAGCGACAAACCCCCCAGGCAGGGACGGGGGACAGGGGGGGTGGGGGGGGGGGGGGGGGTGCTGTTAGGCAATGAGATTAGTCTTCCCACTGTTTTCCTCTTCCTTCTCCTCTCCCTCCCTCTCTTTCTCCTCTGTTCTGCTGTATCACTCCTGACAGTTAAATCAACACACGGCGTACTGAGGGCCAGGCAGAGTGCTAACCACTGGATGCAATACTGAGGACTAGATGGAATAGTGAAAGCCAAGCGGAATGCTAAAGAGATGGAATGCAAAGGACTTGATGGAATACCGAGAAGTAGATGGAACCCAGGAGAAGATGGAATACCGAGGACTAGATGAAAACCCGGAGGGGCTGTAAGGAGTCTGTACTTTACCGTCTGTACTTTGACCTTGGCCTTTCAGATTACAGAAGCTTCACAAACACTCGAGGTCGCCGGCCCTGAAATCGTCACGTCAATTCAATCATCATAAAAAGCACTCAGTGCACACCTGCGATGTAGTTCAAGTGCCGCTCGAGCTTTGGAGAGGGAAGATCTCCTGTTGGGGAGTGCGTTAGCCCCTCTCTCCTGTCTTCAGTCTTCCTGCCTCGCCCAGCCTCTCCTCACCTCACCTCAGGCTCACCTCACCACCAGGCCAGTCCAGGTCCATTAAGTGCGGGTTCGAGTGCTGTGTTCTGGACTCTTCTGTGGGAGGTCATTAATTGAATTTGCAGCCAAATGGAGGGACGTTCAGTCCGCGCTTTGAAATCTGATGAACTGGGACTAAATGTTTAATGCGTAAGCGCATCTTTCTGTTGTTCTGCATAATTCATGGCCTCCTCAAAGGTGAGTCAGTCCTCGCAGGGTTCTTTATAGTCCTCGCCATAATCACACACACGCGCACACACACACAGCCTAGCCTACAACCACACACACACTCAGCCCGTGCCGTTACCAATACATGCTCAGAGCGGAAAGCTAATGGATGTTCTATGACATTAGGACTCTCCTATGGGCCATGGTGGGGGTGGTTAATGCAGTCCCCCCCCCCCCCCCTTCCTTTACATGAGGGTCTATCCTACAAGCTGTTGGCAGATTCGTCTTCTCCATGCTAACAACGTTGCATAGCGCCTGTTACTTCTGTTTGTTTACAGAACTTTTAGTTCTGAAATTAGATTAGCTTGATCTTTATTGTCATCATACAGGTACAGGGTAACGAATTACAGTTAGCATCCAACCAGAAGTGCAAAACAGTCAGTATAAGCAGAATATATCAGTTAGTATTAAGCAGAATATACAGAATATGTACAGGGTATTTGAGTGATTTGGTAGCAACAAATATTCAGCTGTATACAAATCTGAACGAAGCTAGCTGGTAACCCAGTCACCACCACAGTCCCACTCAGCCTGTCCTGGTGCGCAGAGGGCCAGGTACCAGGGTCAGCCTGGCTGGGCTCAGCACACCCTCCACACTGGAAGATGAGCAAGGAGTCATGCTGCTGGAATGCAGCTGCGGTCTGTCTGCTCTCAAACCTCTGGTCTGGCCTGGCAAGCTTTCTACAGACAGGATCAGCTCACAACCAAAACTTAGCTCTCCCCCAG
Organism: Protosalanx chinensis; assembly: GCA_030340685.1. Classification (NCBI taxonomy): domain Eukaryota; kingdom Metazoa; phylum Chordata; class Actinopteri; order Osmeriformes; family Salangidae; genus Protosalanx; species Protosalanx chinensis. Next base: position 8,328,196 of record CM059329.1, on the reverse strand, counting down.
AGGCTGCTGGGAAGGAACAGGACATATTTTACTTCCCAGCTTGTAAAACAGGACCTTGATTTGGCCAAGTGTTATTTGATTTTTATAGTGCATAAAACCGTATGAGGAGACGGGCGTCGTGGATGTTTTCTAAAACGGAGCAACGTGGCTCTTTACTAGACTGGCTTTTACATGTAAAGTGATATGCTGCTGCTCTCTGGGTCCCGCAGTTTTTGCCCGATTCTGCTGGCTCTCATCCAGAAGGACTGGTGAGAGTTGAACCGTCCTGTCTCCTCAACCCTTTCCCCCCTTTCCACCCCTCTCTCTCT
>CM059329.1:8312520-8327388 GCA_030340685.1 Protosalanx chinensis | reverse complement strand
TCAGAGTGTGTGTGTGTGTGTGAGAGAGAGAGAGAGAGAGAGAGAGAGAAGAGAGAGAGAGAGAGAGAGAAAAGAGAGAGAGAGAGAGAGAGAGAGAAGAGAGGGAGAGAGAGAGAGAAGAGAGAGAATAAAGAGAGAGAGAGAGAGAGAGAGAAGAGAGAGAGAGAGAGAAGAGAGGGAGAGAGAGAGAGAGAAGAGAGAGAATAAAGAGAGAGAGAGAGAGAGAGAGGAGGGAGAGAGAGAGAGAAGAGAGAGAATAAAGAGAGAGAGAGAGAGAGAGAGAAGAGAGAGAGAGAGAAGAGAGGGAGAGAGAGAGAGAAGAGAGAGAATAAAGAGAGAGAGAGAGAGAGGGAGAGAGAGAGAGAAGAGAGAGAATAAAGAGAGAGAGAGAGAGAGAGAGAGCGTGTAAGCACGAGTCTAGAGGTTTGGCTCAAAGTAGGAGCAGAAAATGTAATTGAGCAGAAAATGTAAAAGTGTGTGTCTGTTCTGGGGATGAGACTTCCACATAGATGAACAAACCAGAATGATCCACACTGCAGGATCTGAAGCTCTGTACACTCCCGGAGGAGCCCACTGGCTGGATCACTGGATCACAGGCTGGATCTCTGGATCACTGGCTGGATCACAGGCTGGATCTCTGGATCACTGGCTGGATCACAGGCTGGATCTCTGGATCACTGGCTGGATCACTGGCTGGATCACTGGCTGGATCTCTGGATCACTGGCTGGATCACTGGCTGGATCTCTGGATCACTGGCTGGATCACTGACTGACTGTCTGACTGTCTGTCTGATTGTCTGTCTGTCTTTTGTACCTCATCTCTCCACCTTTCCACCTCTCTCTCTCTTCCTCCCTCTTCATCTCTCCAACCTGCCATCACTCTCCTCTACCCCCCCCCCCCCCCCCCCTCATCCCTGTGTGGTTCAACAGATAACACTGAGTAAAAGTGAGGCTCCTATATGTGTGTGTATGTGCCTGTTTGATTGGGTGGTCTGGAGGGCTTCTGAAGTGGGAGGGACGAGGGGATGGATTGGGGGGACGGGGGTTGGGGGGGACGGGCTGTTAGACCCTGACAGCTTCATCCATCTACCCTCAGTGTGTGTGACAGACGTCTCACTACAGCAATGGAGACTATGCTTCAATCAGAATGACAATTGGATTCGCTTGCCTTCGCAGGTCTTTCCCCCAGACCCCCCCCCCCCCCCCCCCCGCCCCTCGTCTCGCCCCACTCCTCCTTTCTGAATCTCGCTGTCTGAGGTGAATCCATTTAAAAAGTTGGATGACAGGGTCAACAATGAAAATGAAGTTTTGTGGAACTTAAATGAGACACGGAGGAATGTGTCAGACCTGGAGAAAAAGCGAGAGAGCGAGAGAGAGCGAGAGAGAGAGAGAGAGAGGGAGAGAGAGAGAGAGAGATAGGGAGAGAGAGCGAGAGAGAGAGAGAGAGAGGGAGAGAGAGCGAGAGAGAGAGGGGAAAGGTGTTGAGTCTGGAGAGCCGTGAAGATTGCAATGCTGTTTCAGATGCATAATATCTTCACTGAATATTACCAACGGTGTTACTAATCCCTTTACACAAGACTTCTTAATCCATTGATCTCCCTTTTTCTCTGTTACCTTCACCTCTTCCCTCCATCTCACTCCCATCTCCCCTCTTCCCTCCCCCCCTCCCTCCCTCCCTCGCTCTCTCTCTCTCATCTCTCAGACATTCCTTGACTGTTTTTGTCCATTGTCCTCCATGACATCACAGCCTCCCTGTTCACCAGGCTACGGAGAGAAGGATGTGTGGAATGCCTCTCTCTCTCTCTCTCTCTCTCTCTCCCTCTATCTGTTTCTCCCTCGGTTTCACTCCCTTTCTCTCCCAGGAACATAGAATGAAAGAATGCCATTGATTCAGAGGTTCAGAGGCACATGAATGGACTTCACACAGACCTACCCCCCCAGACCCCCCCCCCTCCACCCCTCCACCCTCCCTCTGTCATCCCTTCCTCAAGCCCCCCAGACTCTCCCCCACCCCCCCACACCTGCCGCTGACCCCCACCCTCAGCCTACCTCTACAGATTTTGAAAACTTCCACCCCCCCGCCCCCAATGTTTGGGGTACCTTAATTAATCTCCTTTTATAGAAACATAATAGCCTAATAACATAATAGGGGAGCGGGGAGGGGAGGAGAGGAAATGAGAGGAGAGGAGAGGGGAGGGGAGGAGAGGAGAGGAGGATAGGAGACCTGCCTGGTGCTGTAATCCTTCCATTATTTCTCGACTTCTTCTGAGAGTTAATGATGGGAATGGTCAATAGATGTGAGCATCTGTTGCGGGGCATGCAGAGGACTGAAGCTGGTGGTGGGTTCAGGACGAGGGTCCGATGTCCAGTGGGAAACAGCAGCGAAGCAGCACACACACATTCAAGCCCACACACGTCACTCTGGACCACGTACACGCAGTCATCCCAAGATCCCACACACACCATCACACACACCATATCTCGGGAGGGAGGGAGAGATGGGAGACCCCCCCCCCCCCCCCCCCCCACATACACACACACACACCACTGTATCTAATGGGACAGATCTCCCAGTGCCCAGATGCTCCATTTAGAGAATGGAACAAACCTAATAAAGAGACAGCAGCACAACAGCAGCTGTGCAGAGCAGATACACACACACTTACACACACACACACTTACACACACACATACACTTACACACACACTCACACACACACACACACACACACATGGCTGGGAATAATAACAAGGGTACAGAGAGGGGCTGTGATGGGGAGTTTGGGCTATGGACAGCAAGGGACTGTGTTATTTTGCATGATGAAATATTCATATAGTACTAAAAGTGTGATTTTATGCAGTAAGTTAGGGGTTTGTAAAACAGTCTCAAAATTGAAGGTTATTCAAATGACCAGCACGTTTCCCTCTATCAGCGCAGTAAACGAGGTTTATAAAGTCTGCTTTTATATCCCCATAGACGTAACAGCTGTATATATTTACCTAGAACACTGTACGCGTGTCTTGCATCTAAACACACTATTCAAACCGTGACAGATACAATTACTAACAAACAATAAACAATTCAGTGAACAGATTCTCGTCCCTCTCCTTCCTCTCTGTGTTTCTCTCTCTCGCTCCTCCAGTGTGTTTGTTACCCATCAATCTCAGCTGTCCTATCCGCTCGTCTGTCTGTCTGTCAGGATTACACATCCTCCAGACTAACTGTGTCATAATTAACTGGATTAACAGATTACATAGGCAGACATCCAATACAAGCCAGAGGGCAGAATATCCTGCTGTCTGCACACACGCACACACGCACACGCACGCACACACACACACACACACACACACACACACACACACATGCACATACACACACTCTCACACACACACACACAAACACACACTTCCGGGCCCATTCGCTTTCATTCATCATCTTCGATGTCGCTTTTGTCGGATACTCCTGTCGTGTATCAGCGGTTGAAGTTTCGATATATATTTAGACGTAGAAACGATCTTCCCAGGACCATGGAGGAAGGGGGCGGGGGGGGGGGGGGCAGGAATGAACAGGCAGACAGTAGCAGACTAATTCAAAGTGACATTAACTGTAATAACCCTGCTCCTCATTAAAAACACATTACTCTCCCTCTTAGCACGCGTGCGTGTGTGTGTGTTTGTGCGGGCGCGTGTTTGTGCGCGTGTAGAGTGCATCGCCCCGGCTCTCAACTATCAAAGTGCAGCTAGTTCATCAGCTGTGTGTGTGGGGGGGGGGGGGGGGGGAGACAATGGAAACACAGTTGAAGAGGAGAGAAAGATGGAAGGAAGGAGAGAGAAAGGTGGGAGGATGCGGGAGGGAGACAATGTGAGACAGGAGAACACAGGAGAGAGAGAGAGAGCGACAGAGAGACGACCAGGATGGATTGAGATGGGGAAAGAAGAGATTAGATGAAAGGTGAGACTGAGAGATGGACCCAAAAAAAAAAGAGAGAGGTGGGAGAGCCTAAAAAGGCTCCGAAAAAATGAATTGGAATGGAGGTAAAGTGATCGTGAAGAGAGAACGTTAGACCGAGAGATGCTGCTGATCATGTGGAAGAGTGTGTGTGTGTGTGCAGGGTGAAAGGGGAGGTGGTGGTGGTGTGTGTGTGTGTGTGTGTGTGGGGGGGGGGGGGGGGGGGGGCAGTGGTGGGAAAGGACACTTAGAGGAGGAACAGACACAAAGGGGATTACTGTGGCTGGCAGAGGAGAGAGGTTTGTCCAACTATTCTAAGTTGGGGGGAGTGTTTTTTGCTGTGTGTGTGTGTGTGTACTGAAGGGGGGAGGGCCGTATCAAAGCCAGCTACGCTTCTGTATAGATGAGGATGGAATGTGACAACGCTAATTACAGCGTGCCGCTGTAATAGAAAGACCAACGCCACCTAATAAAGAACCTTTTCTCCGTCACTCCTCTTTTCCTCCACCCCTCCTTTCTCCCACCAAAACCTCCTGACCAGGGAGCTTCAAAGCCACTGCAGTGGTCACACAGGGAGGAGGGGGCTGGCTAATGATGCAGGTCAGACCGCTCCGGTGACGCGGAAATTTCCGGAACCAAACACAATCTGGGCAGTTCTGTCTGTCTGTATCATCCTGTACTATATCATCTCTCTCTCTCTCTTTTTCTCTCTCTCTTTTCGTCTGGACTTAAGGAGGTGTGGGATCCATGTTTGATTGACAGGTGTGTTGGAATTCTTCTTTCCGTCTCTCCGCCAGCGACCTTCAGCCGGCCTCCCGCATTAGAGCAGGGAAAGACGGAGGGAGCATGAGAAAGCAGGATGGAGGGAAAAGGGAGAGGAGGGGGGGGGGCGTTGGTGGTAGCAGAAATCGGGTGATGGAGTCATGAATGCCCCCCTGTCGGGAGCCGGGCTTTCAGAAAAGGCTTCAGAAGAAGCCTTCCCCTCCTCCTCCCTCTCCCTCTCCCCCTCCCCCTCCTCCCCCCTCTCCTCCTCCATCCCTCCACGCTCCTTCCTCCTCCTTCTACTCCTCATTTCCTCCCCAAAAAGTTTCCCCACGTTCCAATGGGAGAAGGCATAGTTTCATTGGCCTGGCATGAACTGACAATAAAGGATTAGTTTCTAACCCATTTCATCCACAATTTGATGAATTAAATACGTACCACTGATAAAAGTCATTTTCAAAGTTTGCGATCAATTCCATTATCCACGGTTCATCTGAGAAGCGCTTCATTTACTGTAATTTCACACTTGTGGAATCCTGACTTGCTCATTTCATCATGTAAATATAAACACTGACGCATAATCACTCTTTTAATAAGCTTGGCTATGGATATTCATCAGCTTGCAGCCTTATCGTCACAGCAACGAGACAACCGAGACGCCTGATTGGATGTCAAGTGTTTCGAAGCTGGGCATCTTTATTCATTGAATTATCATAACGAACTATACCCCACCTGTCAATCATCTTATCAGCTCTGTGGCGGTTGGCTGTTGGTACAGACACACAGAACCTCGCATAGGCTTCTATGAGATACAGATGGGAACACACACACACACACTTACTGACATACACACCAAGTGCCGTATTGTCCGGATCCGTTGAACTTTTGCTCTTGTGGATAATTGATGTCCATAACGACCATCATTAATCTTATGCACAGCTAAATCACTTACACTGGGCTGGCTAGCAGCTAAATCACTTATACTGGGGCTGGCAAGCAACTAAATCACTTAAACTGGGCTGGCCTGCAGAGAAATAATTTAGCAAGAGCTAGTTAGCTGCCAACCAGTTAGTATAGCTCGCATTAATTAGCTGTGTTGGCTAGCTGGATAAGTGCTGGGTTTGTTAAAAAGAAGGCTAGCCAATTTTGAAGCGATTTGATTTGCATGTCTACCCAAAAGTCTCTTTGCTCTGAAACGTTATTGTGGCAAATAGATGGCTTTCTGCCTGGCAACAAAAAGCTGATATTCAGCATTACTGAAGGACAGCAGTTAAATAGACGATTTATGCTGACCGTCGATAATGCGGTGGCTCTTTGTGAATTGTACATTCTTGCTGCAGTTCGGAAGCCCTCATAACAATCACCCATCTTGGCAATGGATTCAGGTAGTCCTCTAAGCATCCAGCTTGAGGCTCTGCCCTCCACATAACCTCCAGCCTCTAAGCATCTAACCCTCTTCCAGGCCCCTAACTAGAGGCTCCAGCCTCCCACCCTGTCCTCCAGCCTGGCCTGGTCCACCAGCCTCCACCTTCTAGCCTTCAACCCTGTCCTCCAGCCTGGCCTGGTCCACCAGGCTCCAGCCTCCACCTTCCAGCCTTCAACCCTGTCCTCCAGCCTGGCTGGTCCACCAGGCTCCAGCCTCAACCTTCCAGGCTCTCAGCCTGTCCTCCAGCCTGGCCTGGTCCACCAAGCCCAGTCTCCACCTTCCAGGCTCTCAGCCTGTCCTCCAGCCTGGCCTGGTCCACCAAGCCCCAGTCTCCACCTTCCAGGCTCTCAGCCTGTCCTCCAGCCTGGTCCACCAGGCCCCAGTCTCCACCTTCCAGGCTCTCAGCCTGTCCTCCAGCCTGGCCTGGTCCACCAAGCCCCAGTCTCCACCTTCCAGGCTCTCAGCCTGTCCTCCAGCCTGGCCTGGTCCACCAGGCTCCAGCTTCAATCTTCCAGGCTCCCAGCCTGTCCTCCAGCCTGGTCCACCAAGCCACAGTCTCCACCTTCCAGGCTCTCAGCCTGTCCTCCAGCCTGGCCTGGAAGGACAGCAGTTAAATAGACGATTTATGCTGACCGTCGATAATGCGGTGGCTCTTTGTGAATTGTACATTCTTGCTGCAGTTCGGAAGCCCTCATAACAATCACCCATCTTGGCAATGGATTCAGGTAGTCCTCTAAGCATCCAGCTTGAGGCTCTGCCCTCCACATAACCTCCAGCCTCTAAGCATCTAACCCTCTTCCAGGCCCCTAACTAGAGGCTCCAGCCTCCCACCCTGTCCTCCAGCCTGGCCTGGTCCACCAGCCTCCACCTTCTAGCCTTCAACCCTGTCCTCCAGCCTGGCCTGGTCCACCAGGCTCCAGCCTCCACCTTCCAGCCTTCAACCCTGTCCTCCAGCCTGGCCTGGTCCACCAGGCTCCAGCCTCAACCTTCCAGGCTCTCAGCCTGTCCTCCAGCCTGGCCTGGTCCACCAAGCCCCAGTCTCCACCTTCCAGGCTCTCAGCCTGTCCTCCAGCCTGGCCTGGTCCACCAAGCCCCAGTCTCCACCTTCCAGGCTCTCAGCCTGTCCTCCAGCCTGGTCCACCAGGCCCCAGTCCTCCACCTTCCAGGCTCTCAGCCTGTCCTCCAGCCTGGCCTGGTCCACCAAGCCCCAGTCTCCACCTTCCAGGCTCTCAGCCTGTCCTCCAGCCTGGCCTGGTCCACCAGGCTCCAGCTTCAACCTTCCAGGCTCCCAGCCTGTCCTCCAGCCTGGTCCACCAAGCCACAGTCTCCACCTTCCAGCTCTCAGCCTGTCCTCCAGCCTGGCCTGGTCCACCAGGCTCCAGCTTCAACCTTCCAGGCTCCCAGCCTGTCCTCCAGCCCTGGTCTTCAGACTCCAAGCTGACCAGAGGAAGGGTGTCTGCATGTTGTTATTGTTGGAGACAGTTGGAAGCCTTCCATGGTAAACACTCCAACACGGAGGGAACAGACGACCTTGAACACTGACTGGATGTTTTGGGTCAAGATGGCCGCAGTCTGTGTACACACATTATGTACACACACACGCACGCGCAATATGGACACACATACCGCAATTAAAATGTACACTTAGCACACAAAAATCTTTGTCTGAGGGATAAATGACTAGGTACTGACATGCAGAACACACAAGCGCACACAATAAACACACACACTCCACGAGAATAATAACTAGTATGAACCAAGAGATTTCTATGGCAAGATTACAGAAACATATATTACATGTGGCTATTGTTTGTTAATATACAATCTCAACAACTGGTTGAATGTGTGTGTGTGTGTGTGTTTATCTCTGCTGTACATTCCTCCCATCGTCTCTCTGGTTTATGGTCTCTGGTGGTTCAGTACCTAATGGTGACATCATGGTGTGTTATTTCCCACCACATGCTCCTCTCTCAGGGCGTAGCTAAATGTTAATATGGTCCTTCTGTGGGTGGTGAGCACGCGCTAGCGTGTTTATCTGTCTGTGTGGACGATGACTGGAGGTTTGCTGCTGCCTCGTAAACTTAAACAACAAAATAGTTGGCCTGACTGAAGCATCTCTCACACACACACACACTAACACACACTAACACACACACACACACCATATAACAGAGCAGTAACCATTTCATCTACCCTGGGACCCCCGCTGGCAAGCATCTTAGCGAGAGAGCTAAGTGAGCTAACCAGTAGCATACTAATAACTATGATGGGTGATACCCTGTGCTAATGGACATGACTTTATATGGACTAAGAGATTACAAACAACTATATAGAGTTACATTATGGAGTCAAACACATCTATCATCCTGCCAATTAGGATCCCAAGACCCACTTATAAGAGCTGGACACGATGCTGGGGGACAGGGGCTGGATGTGGTCTCGTGTGTCCTGGATGTGTGCACTGGGGCAGATGGGACTGTGTGTGGAGCTGGGAGAGTCATATTTCTAATTGCTGTGTGTTTAAATAATTCACATGCTGCACCCTGATTCTTCTTATTACTATCAGAGTGAGAAAGCACAGCAGGGGGTGGTGCTGTCTGTGTGTGTGTCTGTGTGTGTGTGTGTCAATGTGTGTGTGTGTGTGTGTGTCTGTGTGTGCGTGTGGGTCTGTGTGTGCATGTGTTTAATGTACTCTAGACCTCTGCACCATCTCAACCATTACCACAGCCTACATTATTCATAGACTGAGATCCAAATCCTAATGAACAAACTGATAAAGAAAGAGAGAGAGAGAGAGGAATGGAGAGATGGAGGAGAGGAAGAAAGAGATGGAGGCTTCTTCATTCAGCACATGTTTACTAGCACACAGAACTGTGAGCAGCCATTAAAGCACAGCCCTGGTCCACAGTGCTCTTGTGCGGACGGGGCGGAGTCCCTGTGTGTGGAGGTCTACAGGTTCTCCCCAAAATATCCCAAGGGAACATTCACTGAACTCTAGAACAAAGAGTTCTTAGTAGAACATGAAGCTATCTAGATACACCGGCTGCATTAAAATGAGTTTACTGAAGTTTCTCAGTCAGAGCGTCGATAAAAAGGAACACTCAAGTGTTCCCAAGAGTTTCAAACTTCCAGAAGGTTCACTTTTTTCATAATTTTTTTGAACCTGAAGCCTTTTTTGAAATGTTACTCGAAGCGAACAGTTTCGTAACTGTGCTTCAGATTGCGACGCCATTAAAAATAGAAGAACGTGGCGACAGCACGTCAGCCCCAGCAGATGAAATGACTTCATGCTTCTCCACAAAAACATTCTAACACAGGCTAACATGCGCACGCATGCCATGTTCGTATATGAGCACACGCACGCACGCGAAAAGAGACAAGGAGAGAAGATGGGATATTATAATGTGTGGTGCTCCATTGATTACCCCTCAACACCTCTCTCTCCGGAGAGTGAATAGGAAGCCATGATGTCATATCCTGTCTGGTGGCGATAACGCCAATCTTCAGCCCGCACAGGGACCCCCACATAAAGAAATGAGTTATCTTCTGAACCAAGCTGTCTTTGAAAGCTTCTAATCAAGTGGAGAGCGAGAAGAAAAAATACTGCTCTCAAACATTTCACAGGTTGAGTGGAATAACTTTGAAGCCTCTTAAGGGTGCTTGAATTTCAGAAGGCAACGTTCATAAATTAATCAGACATTTTCTCCATGTATTAAATCTCAATCGACCCTTGGGTGGGGGAGGGGGGGTGGGTTTGGGCAGCAGGGGCGCTGCTAATACAGAGGGAGGGTCTGAGTACGTATCCATGACAACATGATGTCAGCATCATGCAGAGAATGTGCTTTGTGTGCTGACTATGTAGAACACTGAGGGGTGAACACCTACTCTGCAGCTAATGGATTGTTACGACACGCAAACACACACACACACACACACATCCAGCATAACTTCATGCGTCCATGTTTGGCTGGAGGTGGACCAGGGAAATCTTTTTTGCCGTTCCTGAACCAAATGAATATGTGGGCGGTGAAGAAAGCAATGTGTGTGTGTGTGTGTGTGTTTTAGTGTGTGTCTTCATGTTGATGTGTGGGGTTGTGGGGGAGGGGGGAGGGTGGAGGTGGGGGCGGTGCTGTTTGAAGTTGAGCCATCGCAGATAAGCAGCTATCCTTGGCTTTCATCACAATATGCTTTCTCCCCTCTCTTCTCTCAACACGTACACAGAAACACACACACAGAAACACACACACACCTTTTCTGTCCACATACTAGTAGTAGTTGGGCCAAAACCAACAGCAAGGTATTATTTCATAACAAAGGCAGCTGTGGGTACACAGGTTTGTGTGTGTGTGTGTGTGTGTGTGTGTGTGGGGGGGGGGGGGGGGCACTTTTACTAAATGTTTGTGTTGCCTTGCCTTCTTTTATCTGATCCAGTGCCAATGCTAACGCTAACCATTTCAGTCAAGCCCAATGCTGAATGCTAAAGGCTAGTTGTTATCCACAGAAGCGATGGAAGGTTGCCAGGATGGGAAGCTCGACCATTAGCTTGGTGCTAACCAGGTTGTCCACTCCCTGTGATGCTGGTGTTCTGAACATTGACAGGACGTCAACACAGACATCTACACAAGCAGATGCCGAGGAGATACGGTTGTGAGTGAAACATTAGCTCGAGGTTCCCAGGCACCAACAATGGAGAGATTACAGCGGTGCTACAATGAGCTTGGAGCTTGTTCAGCTATCTGATGTCTGCTCTCACCCTCATCCCATTGTTGGTTGCTGTGAACCAATGACTGCTGCCCCCCCCCCCCTCCCACCTCCCCCGTCGCCGTGTTTACAGACCCCGTCCCGACCCTTCCTCCTCCCTGTCGGTCTTCCTCTCTTCTTCACCCTGTCCCCTCTACCCTTCCACAGTAACAAGACAGTGTGTCCTACTGGAAAAACCACTGGGGGATAAATAGTGTGTGTGTGTATAATGTAGCTTGGTGCCATGTGAGGCTGACATAGCAGGCGCTGTGCTATTCTCTTATACCAGAGAGAAATCAACTCCAGCAGGGGGGGCTGTATGCTAGTCAGATACCTTCCAAGAAATCTGCACACGTCTGTGTGTGTGTGTTTCTGTGTGTCAGTGTGTCTGTGTGTGTCTGTGTGTGTGTGTCTGTGTGTCAGTGTGTCAGTGTGTCTGTGTGCCTGTGTGTGTGTCTGTGTGCCTGTGTGTGTGTCTGTGTGTCTGTGTCAGTGTGTCTGTGTGTGTGTGTCTGTGTGTCTGTGTGTCAGTGTGTCTGTGTGCCTGTGTGTGTGTCTGTGTGTCTGTGTGTCAGTGTGTCTGTGTATGTGTGTCTGTGTGTCTGTGTGTCTGTGTGTCAGTGTGTCTGTGTGCTGTGTGTGTGTCTGTGTGTCAGTGTGTCTGTGTGTGTGTGTCTGTGTGTCTGTGTGTCTGTGTGTCAGTGTGTCTGTGTGCCTGTGTGTGTGTCTGTGTGTGTGTGTGTCTGTGTGTGTGTCAGTGTGTCTGTGTGTGTGTGTGTGTGTCTGTGTGTCAGTGTGTCTGTGTGTGTGTGTCTGTGTGTCTGTGTGTCTGTGTGTCAGTGTGTCTGTGTGCCTGTGTGTGTGTCTGTGTGTCTGTGTGTGTGTGTGTCTGTGTGTGTGTGTCTGTGTGTGTGCCTGTGTGTCAGTGTGGTCTGTGTGGTGTGTGTCTGTGTGTCTGTGTGTCTGTGTGTCAGTGTGTCTGTGTGCCTGTGTGTGTGTCTGTGTGTGTGTGTGTCTGTGTGTGTGTCAGTGTGTCTGTATGTGTGTGTGTGTGTCTGTGTGTCAGTGTGTCTGTGTGTGTGTGTCTGTGTGTCTGTGTGTCTGTGTGTCAGTGTGTCTGTGTGCCTGTGTGTGTGTCTGTGTGTCTGTGTGTGTGTGTGTCTGTGTGTGTGTGTCTGTGTGTGTCTGTATGTCTGTGTGTGTGTGTGTCTGTGTGTCTGTGTGTGTGTGTGTCTGTGTGTGTGTGTCTGTGTGTGTCTGTATGTCTGTGTGTGTGTGTGTCTGTGAACCCCGGAGACTGCAATCTCAGACAGCTGTAATTGAGCATTTCTGTACTCTGCACATCATAAACACACACACACACAATAAATCAAATGCTTTTCCATCCAACCATTCAATAAGACAAGCCAGCTCACACAACAACAAGTCAACCAACTATTCAGGTAACAAACCAACCAGGCAGATCAACAGAGAAACAGTCAGCAAACCCATAACTATCCTGTCAGACAGCAAAAACAGCCAGCCGGTCAAACAGTCTCCTAGCCCGATAACCGGCCAGCTTGCAGCCTGTCTAAGGGTTAAGGCATCCACAACATCTCTGTTCCACTGCTCATCAGGTTGACAGAGAATAATGTTAGAGACAAGATAATGATGCTGGTCTGGACAGGCTGGAGACTCTGCTCCATTAGACTGAGGAGGGAAGAGGGATTGAAGGAGGAGGGACAAAGAGGACAACAGACGGAGGGAAAAGAAAAATCCAGAACTTTTTTCCTTTTTCTTCATTCATCCAGAGGATCTTTAAAAAAAATTGTCGTACACGCTTCATGAAGCGGTTAGCAAAGAGCTGCCTTTGACACAACTTTTCTCCTCCACCCCCCCCCACCCCCCCTCTGTTCTCTCGCTCTGACGCTCCCCGGTGTGCGTGCTCTGCTCTGACATCACAGACATCGCCTCGGCACTTCAACATCCACTTCCTGTCATGGAGGCTGTGGCCCTCCTCTACCCACCCGGGCCCCCAGGGACCAAGGCTACATGTTCTGGTAATGGGATTGTCTTGTTCAGCCTAGCAAATGGATATAGGGTGTGTGTGCGTGTAAGTGTGTGTGTAAGTGTGTGTGTGTATTGGGCAGATAGAAAAGCGACTTCCTGAGAAAGGTGTGCATCAATATAACACGAGAACGGGGGGGTGTATTTTTTTCCCCATCCATCGCCAGACTAGAGAACAACAGAGGTGGATAGTCATCTCTGGAACCTTCAATCCTACAACACAGGTAGCCAAAAAGGGGCGTAAGGTAATGTATCAGTCCTTGAGAGGTGGCAGACAGCAACATTTGGTCTGGTTGTGTCTCTAGTGTGGTTGTGTCTCTAGTGTGGTTGTGTCTCTAGTGTGGTTGTGTCTCTAGTATGGGTTGTGTCTCTAGTATGGCTGTGTCTCTAGTGTGGTTGTGTCTCTAGTATGGCTGTGTCTCTAGTATGGTTGTGTCTCTAGTGTGGTTGTGTCTCTAGTGTGGTTGTGTCTCTAGTATGGCTGTGTCTCTAGTGTGGTTGTGTCTCTAGTGTGGTTGTGTCTCTAGTATGGTTGTGTCTCTAGTATGGCTGTGTCTCTAGTGTGGTTGTGTCTCTAGTGTGGTTGTGTCTCTAGTATGGCTGTGTCTCTAGTATGGCTGTGTCTCTAGTGTGGTTGTGTCTCTAGTGTGGTTGTGTCTCTAGTGTGGTTGTGTCTCTAGTATGGCTGTGTCTCTAGTATGGCTGTGTCTCTAGTGTGGTTGTGTCTCTAGTATGGCTGTGTCTCTAGTGTGGTTGTGTCTCTAGTATGGTTGTGTCTCTAGTATGGCTGTGTCTCTAGTGTGGTTGTGTCTCTAGTATGATTGTGTCTCTAGTGTGGTTGTGTCTCTAGTATGGTTGTGTCTCTAGTATTGTTGTGTCTCTAATATGGTTGTGTCTCTAATATGGTTGTGTCTCTAGTATTGTTGTGTCTCTAATATGGTTGTGTCTCTAGTCAGGTTTTGCAACTAGTCTGGTTATATCGCTAGTCTGGTTGTGCCAGTGTCCATGTGTCACTAATTTGGTTGTCCTCTGCTCTGGTAGTTCACTAGTTGTCCCTATCCATGTCCCTTCAGTCAGTGGTATATTTATGGGTCTGCATTCTTCAAAAGTTTCTCTGACGCAAATGGGAAGGTCCGCCCTCTAACTGGGATTGGGACCATGCCACTGTCATTCAGACACTTAACCACTTATCTCATTATCCCTCCTCTCCTCTCCTCTTGGACTCCATGACCTTTCTGTCCCTGCTCAGCTACCGCAGCCAGGAAATAGACCCAAGCCCAAACCTCACCTACATCCTAGGAATCAGACCCTAATCTAGCCCACAAACCCAAGCGTGAATCTCACCCACAAGCAGAAACTCCACATCTCACCCCCTAACTCAGGAATTAGATTTGTCTCCTATATGACCTATAACCTAATCCTAATTCAAAACCAAAACCAAACCCTACTTAAAACCAAAACCTCAGTCATGATCTAAAATGACTTTCCATACATGGAGCCCAGCCCAGCCCATCCCAGTCTAGACCAGACCAGCTCAAATTAGACTCCAATCTAAGCCATTTTTGTTTGGGCCGGAGCAGCGCAGCCTAGCCCATCTCCACTGCCCCCCCCCCCTCAGATCAGACCAGTTTACACCACCACAGGATTTGGTGCAGACACACCCTCCATGCTGGCTATTTCCTGTTCCCGGGAGGTGATTTGTGATGTGAACTCTACGTCTTGTCTGTCATGGAACGCTGTAACCATCGGCGATATTAAATCGAGCCCCTGGCAAGAACCAATCACAGCAGCATTTCATAACGGTGTCAGAGGCTGACAGCAAAAGAACACCAGCTGTATTTCACCCAGTTTCTCAACGGTGTAAACTTCACAGCCTCACAGAAGAGGAGAAGGGGAGTCGAGAGGAGAGGAGAGAAGAAAGGGGAGGAGAGCAGTGAAGAGG
>CM059329.1:8277520-8310020 GCA_030340685.1 Protosalanx chinensis | reverse complement strand
GAGGGGCTCCAGACCTTTCTGCTCCAGAGCTGACAGGCAGAAGGACACTGATTCTGGGGAAGGACTCAATGTTTACTGAGGCATCAGAGGGCGATGAGCATCGAGCTGTGTGTGTGTGTGTGAGGGTGAGGGGGTGCAAGGGTGGGTGTGTGTATGTGTGAGGGTGACCCTGTGTGTGCGTGTGTTAGGGTGTGTGTGTGTGTGTGTGTGAATGTGAGGGTGTGTGTGTGTGTGTGAGAGTGTAAGGGGGTGTGTGTGTGTGAGTGTGAGGGGTGTGTGTATGTGTGTGTGAGGGTGTGTGTGTGTTAGTGTGAGGGGGTGTGTGCGTGTGTGTGTGAGTGTGAGGGGGTGTGGTGCGTGATGGGGGGGGGTGGGGCGCGAGGCAGGGTGGGTGTGTGTATGTGTGAGATGAAGCATAGCCATGTTTTTTATTTTTATTGTCTTGTCCTCGTCCCGGGTGACAAGACTTAGGCAGCCATGCGAGGAGGGGAGATGGGACGGAGGGATGGAGGGATGGAGGGATAGAGGGATGGAGGGATGGAGGGATGGAGGGATGGAGGGATGGAGGGATGGAGGGATAGAGGGAAAGCAAGGAGAGGCAGACAACATCCCATGTCTTCTTGTGAACCCTCATGTATTTGTTTCAAAGATGAATCCAGACACTGAGAGTGTTAGATGGTCTAACACACAGCCTCATCCTGCTACTCAGCCTTTCAACACTGGAGCCGCACGATCCAGGCACACCGCACTGTGGTTGTGTGTGTGTGTGTGTGTGTGTGTGAAAGAGAGAGAGAGAGAGACAGAGAGACTAACACAAACTACAGAAGATATCCAGTGAGTGTCATAATCCCACTTCAGCAACACCCTAACCCATGAAATAAGATTGTGCTTCGGCTGGGGCCATGGGATAGAAGTGTAGCACAGTCATGCACACACGCACACACACACACACACAAACAAACACTGCACACACAAACACACACACACACACCCACACACACTGCAGCAATAACTATCCACAGATGTGATCCTGTTTACACCTCAATAGAATTATTAACAAGTACATAAGGATTATCAGGCTAGGATTAGACTCCACACAGAGAGCAAGGCTGTGTACACTGTCTTAATCCTGTTACATGTTGTCTGAATGGAGCTGCACTTGGCATGGAGACACCGCAGTCACCCTGGAGACACACAGGAACATGCAGAAACATCTACATGCATCTATTTATTTATTAATCGACTGTATATTTACTCTGCAAATAATCTGATTAGTCTCCTGTCTCTTTCGTTGGATTTAATTAGATGGTTGATTGAAGTTGTTCTCTCTCTCTTTCTCTCTCTCTCTCTGTCTCTCTCTCTCTCTATTTTTCTTTCCCTGTCTCTCGATCTCCCTCTCTTACTCTCTCTCTCCCTCTATTTTTCTTTCCCCGTCTCTCTCTCTCTAGTTTTCTTTCCCCTTTCTCTCTTTCTCTCTCTATTTTCTTCCCCCTCTCTCTCTCTCTTTAAGATGTTGTGTCCTGCATGCGTGCATGTATTGCACAAACATCATTCCCTCCTTTCTCCTGCCCTCTTATCTGGCATCCTTCAGGACACACACACAATGGAACATCCAACTGTCCAATCAGAGATCTAAGGGCGGGCTGAAGGAATGCATCATAACAAAGGCTACTATCGGTCTGCCTAGGCTGAGAAGCATCGCCTGGTTGTACCAGCCCACAGGTGCCTGGGAAGACACACACACGCACGCACACACAAACACAGACACACGCACACAAACACACGCAGAGACGCACACACACGCACAGACACACACACACACACGCACGGACACGCACAGACACATACACACCCACACCCAAACACACGCAGACACACACACGCACAGCCACATACACACACACACCCACACAAAAACACACGCAGACACACACACACACGCACAGACACACACACACGCACAGACACACACACACACGCACAGACACACACGCATAGACACACACACACACACGTACAGACACACACACACACACGCACAGACACACACACACACACGCACGCACGCACATCACCACAGGATTATCTAGATCCCAAAACAAAACACACGCCTACATTCTTTGACTTACCACTGCTCAAACTGTAGCACACACACACACGCACGCACTCTCGTTCTCTGTCTGTGAGATGCCGCTGTGTTAGGGTTTGGGGAGCAGGTAAAGCGTGCGAGGGAGGCAGAGGAGGAGTGTGTTAACACGCCGAGAGAGAGGGGACAGGGTGGGATGGCATGTTCTACAAAGGTCAGCAGGATGTGTGTGTGTGTGTGTGTGTGTACACACCAGACACACAACCTCCCCACACACACCCCCACACCTGCAACACACACACAGCCGGCCCACACTCAGTCCCAGGGATCTGAGAACTCATCCCTGCGTTCTGGACCCCTGGGTTTACTGGCTCTTCCTGAGAATGTGGGCTGGCCCACTATTTATTTACTTCGGTGAGAAAAGAGAGGGAGGGAGGGAGGGAGGGAAAGAAGAGAAGGGGGGAGGAAGAGAGAGTGATGAAGGAGAGGAAAAGACTTGCTGAAGCAGCTGCTGGAACCGTCCCTCCCTCTTGCCCTCTTTCTCCCTTCTCTCTCTTCCCCTCCCATCTCGATGGCTCCCTTTCTCTCTCTCCTCATTTCTCTTTCACTCTCTCTCCCCTCCCTCTCTTCCTCTGTCTCTCCAAGACCTCCCGTGACGTGCCACATGGTTACTGTTTGTGTGTGTGTGTGAGGCGTGTGTGTGTGTGTGTGCATGTGTGTGTGTTGCATGTGTGTGTGTGGTCTGAGGGCATCTTTGCAATGTGTTCCACTCCATTCTATTAGTCTGTGGCCCAGTAAAACAACGTCCTCTCCTATTCTGCCCTGCTCCTCCTCGACCTCTCTCATCTCCTCTCCTGTTCTCCCCTTTTCCTCTCACTTTCCCTCTCCCCCCTCTCCTCTCCACCCTCTCCTCTCCCTCCCTCTCTCCTCTCCCCCCCTCTCCTCTCCCTCTCTCCTCTCCTCTCCCTCTCTCCTCTCCCCCCTCTCCTCTCCCCCCCCTCTCCTCTCCCCCCCTCTCCTCTCCCCCCTCTCCTCTCCCTCTCTCCTCTCACACTCACAGACACTAACAGACACACACATACACACACTCACTCACTTACTCACACACACACACACTCACAGACACTCACAGACACACACACACTCACTCACACACTCACTCACTCACTCACACACACTCACAGACACTCACAGATGCACACACACACACACTCACATCCACACACACACACTCACACACGCACACACACACACACACACACGCACACACTCACTCACTCACTCACTCACTCACACACACACTCACACCTGAGTTAGTAGATGTCTTGTCCACAGCCCGCATGCCTTCAGTCCAGACCTCAGCAGGTCTGCTTTGAATGAGTCAAGAGCATGACCACGCTACAGGAATGTCAATAGCTTGAGGGTGCTCACACTCACACACACACACACTCAAACACACACACTCAAACACACACACACTCAAACACACACACTCAAACACACACACACTCAAACACACACACTCAAACACACACACACTCACGCAACATGTCTGTGTGCTCAAGGGTTTTGAAGAAACATTTTACACACACCCTTTAAATCCATCCCAGACAGACAGACGGACACACACACACCCACACACGCACACCCACACACACACACGTGACACATGCACGCGCATCGTGCACACCCCCTCGCAGCCTGTTCTGATCGCAGATGAGCCGTAGAAAATGAAGAACAAACATGCTGTAGCTGGATAACATTACCCAGCCCGCCGCCCCCCTCCTCCTCCCCCCCTCCCCCCCCCCCCCCCCCCCCCATCTCTCCCCCCCCCCCCCCCATCTCCTCCTCTTGTCTGCTCTCGTTTCTGCCTCGCTGGCGTCTCTAAGGGAGAGTATCTCTGCTGGTGTCTCTGAGCTGTACCTGCATCACACTCCAGTAATGACCTGTTCCCTGGTCCAGGAACATGAATCTGAGCCTCTCTGGATTCAGCACTAATTGGTCTAGAGCACGGAGGTGATTCGAACACACACACACACACATACGAATGAACAAGCCGAAGTACACACACACAGAGACAGCTACCCTGGGCCAACAACACAAGAGCTTGTCCTGGCTCCTTATTAACGAGTTACTTGTGTTTCTCCAGCTCTGCTGTGTCACAGAAATCAATCTCCTCCTCTCCTCTCCTCCGCCCTCCTCCTCCATCCCCCCTCTCCTCCATCCCTCCTCTCCTCTCCTCTGCCCTCCTCTCCTCCATCACCCCTCTCCTCCATCCCCCTCTCCTCCATCCCTCCTCTCCTCTCCTCCATCGCCCCTCTCCTCCATCCCCCCTCTCCTCCATCCCTCCTCTCCTCTCCTCCGCCCTCCTCTCCTCCATCACCCCTCTCCTCCATCCCCCCTCTCCTCCGCCCTCCTCTCCTCTCCTCAACCCTCCTCTCCATCCCCCCTCTCCTCTCCTCCCTCCTTCCTCCCCCCCTCTTCGTTAGCGTGACTATAGTCTCCCCTCTATCCCCCCCCTCCCCCCCAGGCTGCTCTAACTGTAGACCACCTCTTTATTGCTCCTTTCCTCTTTCTCACGAGTGGCTGTATGGAGCCACACACACACGCAGGTCACCTCCGTGTGTGGTGTGCGTGCAGGGGATGTTAGCCCCCGACTTAGTTCTATGTTGTTCCCTGCTGTGTGTGTGCAGCCGTGAGCAAGGCTGTGGTCTGATCCTGATGATCTCTGAGAAAACACTGTCTGGAGGAGAGGAGGGAGGGGGGGGGGGAGGAGGGGAGGGGAGAGGAGGGGGGAGGGAAGAAAAGAGGAGACGAAAGGAGAGGGGAGGGAAGAGGGGAGGAAAGGGAGGGGAGAGGAGAGGAGAGGAGGAGGAGGGGCAGGAGGGAAGGAGAGGGGAGGGAAGAGGGGAGGGAAAAGGAGGGGAGAGGGGAGGAGACGAAAGGAGAGGGGAGGGGAGAAGGGAGGAAAAGAGTCGAGAGAAGAGGAGAGGAGCGACAAGGAGAGAAGCGTGGAGATGGAACCATGTTCAGTGTGTGTCTACCCCAGGCTTGTACATCAGGACTCTGATCACGTGGTTCGGACATCGGCCTCTTCAGCCACCTCCTCTCCTTCTTTCTTACCCCCATCCCCCCATCGCTTCTCTGTTGCTCTCTCATTATCTGACTCCTTCACTCTCTCTCTCTCTCTCTCTCTCTCTCTCTCTCGCTGTGTCTTTCCACTGGTCTCGGTCACATTAGCTCGTTTTCAAACGTGTGTGAGAAGTGGTGGGAGTGTGTCTGAGTGTAGGTGAGCCATCTCACTTCATCTGATGGGAGACAAGCTGGGGGATACTCTCACTTACCAACTGACGAGTTGTGGGGCAGCTTGTCAGCCAGCTTGTCACCTAAGAGCAGTCAACCAGCCAATCACAAATGAGTAGTCAGCCAACCTATCCCAAATGAGCAGTCAGTCATCTTTTCAACCAGCAACAGTCAGCCACATGATACTGACTACAAAAGGCACACACACACACTACACAATGCTACACACACCATATCCACAGGTGCCGATACAGTAAGTCGGGCAAATGAGCCGTGCACGTGTGAGAGCTGTGCACGTGTGAGAGCCGTGCACGTGTGAGAGCCGTGCACGCTGCTGCCTGCTCCTGGCTAAACTGGATATATACAGATACAGTAAGTCGGGCAAATGAGCCGTGCACGTGTGAGAGCTGTGCACGTGTGAGAGCTGTGCACGTGTGAGAGCCGTGCACGTGTGAGAGCCGTGCACGTGTGAGAGCCGTGCACGCTGCTGCCTGCTCCTGGCTAAACTGGATATATTTAGACTCCAGGTAGAAATCAAGCACTGGCGCAGCGGAGCAGCCTCAGTAAATAACATGGAGAGCAGAGCATCTCATCTGTCACTATCAGCAGGCACAGGCGGCTGGAGGAGCGGGGCCTGCTGCTTTCACTCTGGGCCGCTCTCAGAACAACAAATTGTTTGGAGAAATGTGTTTGGAACAGCGGCAGCAGCCTCCCAATGTCCTAGCCCCAGCCTCCCTGCCTCCCTGCCTACCAGCCTCCCTGCCTCCCTGCCTACCAGCCTCCCTGCCTCCCTGCCTCCCTGCCTCCCTGCCTCACTGCCTCCCTGCCTCCCTGCCTACCAGCCTCCCTGCCTACCAGCCTCCCTGCCTCCCTGCCTCCCAGCCTCCCTGCCTCCCAACTTCCTTCCCTCCCAGCCTCCCTCCCTCCCAGCCTCCCTGCCTCCCAACTTCCCTCCCTCCCAGCCTCCCAGGCTCCCTGCCTCCCAGCCTCCCTGCCTCCCAACTTCCCTCCCTCCCAGCCTCCCTCCCGTCCCAGCCTCCTGGCTCCTTGCCTCCCCATCTCCCTCCCCCCAGCCTCCCTGCCTCCCCATCTCCCTCCCTCCCAGCCTCCCTCCCTCTAGTCCCCTGCTCCAGATGACTGACTCCTTCCCCCCCACCTCCATCTCACCTGCTCTTCTCTCCAGACTCCTGGCTAATGCACTGTCACCCTCTCCCGCCTCCTCCATCACCTTTTCCATTTGCTTCTCTGCCTCTGCCTCCCTCCCATCCATCTCCCTCCGTCCCTCCCTCCGTCCCTCCCTCCCTCCCTCCCCCCCTCTCTCTCTCTCTCTCTCTCTCGCTTCCTTATTGCTCTCTCTCCTGCCTCAGTGTTCCAGACTCGACTCTCCAGCCTTTCACACCAATCAGCAGCAGGAAATCACTTATCCTGTGTAGTCTGATAGGGTTAAGGTGCAAAGCTAGTCCGAGACAACACTATCGCTCTCTCTCTCTCTCTCTCTCTCTCTGTGTCTGTCTCTCTCTCTCCCTCTTTCTCTCCCTCTCTCTCTCTCTCTCTCTCGCTCTCTCTCAAACACACACCCACACAAACACACACGTGCATTCAGAAACACTACAAGCAGACAAAAACAGGAAAATTGTTTCCAATGCCATACTAGAATGAACATGAAATAATCTTTTCTCAAACTAAATGTAGTGAGACAAATATGTGTGTGTGTGTGTGTGATTGTATTCACAGTAGCTTCAACATGCTGTATTGCTAGTATTTACATCCACTAATCTCAACTCCTGATCACACCTAACATGTCTTCAAGGCTGTGTGTATGTGTCTTGATCCCG
Organism: Protosalanx chinensis; assembly: GCA_030340685.1. Taxonomy (NCBI): domain Eukaryota; kingdom Metazoa; phylum Chordata; class Actinopteri; order Osmeriformes; family Salangidae; genus Protosalanx; species Protosalanx chinensis. The sequence goes on along the minus strand of CM059329.1, from coordinate 8,302,796 downwards.
GTGTGGAGGGGCTGAGGGCCAGAGGTTGGGGAATTCCTTCTGGGATTATCCTGAACACACATGATTAAAATCCTAATCCCTGCAAGGCTCCAATCTCAGCATGGCTCCGCCTTCCAGACCAGCATCTTTAAGTTCTTGATGTGTGTAGGAAGTGTAGGACTACATGGCTGTGTACGCATGTGTGCGTGTGTGAGTGTGTGTGTGTGTGTGTACGCATGTAATTCTCTGTGTGTGTGTGCGTGAGAGTGTGTGTGTGAAGCAGTGTAGGATCGATACAGCTCCCTCACCAGGTCCAGAAGTGGACCAGTCAGAGAGTGTCAGCAATGTTAATATTCCACTGGACCTGAGGATACGTGTTCTCATGCTCCACCATTATAGAGCCTCTAAGGACCTGAATGTTAATACTGAGCTCAGAGAACAGGTACACACACACCATAACACACACACACATGCAGAATACAGCACACACACACACCTTGCACAAATGTGCAAACGTTTTCAATTAAATGAAAGTTAATGGTACATTTCTGCCGAAATTGAAATATACAGTAAAGACGACCCATAATTGTTCTCAACAGACTTTCGCAAGGTACTTTTGTGTACACACACACACACAACACACATACACACACACAGATGCAGCAGACACTCTCCCAGACACACACACACACATGCTGCTATGTTTAGACTGGGCAGTGCTGATGCTGGAACAGTAAAAGGCTGGATCAGCTTCATGTCTGCTTCATCAACTCCAAAAACGCTGTTCCCTCACACTGCATTCACCTGGAGTACACGCGTGTGCGCGCGCACACACACACAAGCACGCGCACGCACGCACACACACACACAGAATTAAGAAAAGGTTCAACCTATCAAACAATGTCCAGTGTTGCATTTTCAGACAGCAATGATATGCATTACGGGTGTCTGAGTACCTGTGTGGGTTTGTGTGTGTGTACCTGTGTGTGTTTGTGTGTGTGTACCTGTGTGTTTGTGTGTGTGTACCTGTGTGTTTGTGTGTGTGTACCTGTGTGTTTGTGTGTGTGTACCTGTGTGTTTGTGTGTGTGTACCTGCGTGTTTGTGTGGGTTTGCTTGTGTGTGTGCGTGTGTGGGTTTGTGTGTGTGTGTGTATTTGTGTGTGTTTGATTGGGATAAATAGATTGGAGAGGGCAGAGAGAAGAGCAAAGCTCAGGTGGTTATTAGCTAGGGGTCTTTTAGAAGCAGTATCAAACAACAGGCCTCTGTGTGGGTGTGGGTGTGTGTGTGTGTGCGTGTGTGAGTGTATGTGTGTGTGTGAGTGTGCGTGCGTGTGTGTCTATCTAAGTTGAAGGGCGATGCCTAGCATGGCTTTAGCTCATTAATCTTTCAGGAGGTTCCATGAGTGCTTTGATCCTTTACTGCTCTCCTGGAGTCCGGTGCTTCTCAGATACACACACACACATACACACACACTTCAGGTAGGACAGTAACAGCAGTGTGTTGAAACAGCAGGGTGTTATATTGAGACTTGTACACAGAAGCAGCACCTGGGGTTGTCTAGCCAGTCATCCTGCAAAACTACAACACCCATAAACATAAGAACTACAGAAGGACACTAAGTCTATACATACTGCTCACAAACAGGAAACAAAAAAGGATCCTATTTCCTGTTGAGTTCTTTTTCGAAGACAATGATTCGTCCCAGAGTGGGTTCTAGTATCTTAGTTTGCCTCTCCTTGTCTCTCTTCTCCAGACAGTCAGATCACCATCAGTGGACCCTGCGCTCTGATTGGTTAAAAGCCTCTGTCTGGGGAGATGCTATCACAAGAGCGGGAAACTGTGGGAGCGGGAAACAGCTTCATACGTTCAATCAGGAACCAATCAGAGCTGGCGGATAAATGGATTGGCTGGTGTGCTTCCCTGTCTGCCCAATCAGAGAGATAAGGCTGGTGTCAGGCAGAGTGTTCTGATAGGCTGTCTGTCTTTGCTGCTGAGAGTGTGGTGTGTTCATCTGAGGATGCTGTAGAAGAGACATGGTAGAAACTCTCAGAAGACTACTTCAAAGTGAGCGAGAAAGAGATAGTGATAGAGAGAGAGGGAGAGAGAGAGAGAGAGGGGGGAGAGAGAGAGGGGGAGAGAGAGGGGAGAGAGAGGGAGGGAGAGGGAGAAGGAGAGGGAGATAGATAGAGAGAGAGAGGCAGAGAGTGAGAGGCAGAGAGAGGAGAAGCGAGTGGGTGAACTGTGTTTCTTCCTCTCCTCCTCTACACCTGGGGCCTTTCAGGAGCACGAGGGGACCTCAGCCTGAACCTAAACACACACACGCACACAGAACACACACTCAAACCCACACAGGAGACACACAAAACACACTCTCAAACCCACACAAACACACGCTCAAACACACAGAGAAGACACACAAAACAAACGCTCAAACCCACACAAAATACACACAAACACACAAAAATAAACACAAAACACACCCTCAAACACACACTTAAACACACAGAAAATACACACAAACACACAAAACACACTCTCAAACACACACTTAAACACACAGAAAAAACACACAAACAAATTCTCAAACACTCACAAACACATGCTCAAACACAAAATACACACAAAAGCATGCTCAAAACCTACACAAAATACACACATGCTCAAACCCACACAAAATACACACAAACACATGCTCAAACACACACAAAATACGCACAAAATGACATGTTAATCTTGGCAGGACTCACTCACACTAGTCTAGTTCCCTGTCAGGTCTTCTCTGAGAACATCATCTCCTCATCATCCGTTTACAAGCCCTCCACCCTACTGTCAGTGCCTAAATGAATGGTGAGTATAATCTGAGATTAGGACCAGGCCAGGCTGCATGTTGACTGTAATCTCAGCATCCTGTTTGCAGCCAGGGTACAGAGACAGATTAGGAGCCACCATTTAATCTCAGCGCTCATCATGTCCAGCCCTTAACAGCATGAGGTCTCCACCAATCAAAACCCATTCCGGGGTGCGGGACAGCCAATCCCAGATGAGAGCATCAGTTGCTGAATGGCAGTGTTTAGTGTGTGTGTGTGTATGGATGTGCATCTGCTGGGTGTGTGTTGCACTGTGTGTGTGTGTGCATGTCCAAAGTTTGTCTTCATTCCCACAGTACAGATCTGGACAGCAGGGCTACTGAGAACCAATCACCTCTCTCCAAATCCAATCCCTCATCTTTGGTGAAGAGCAGCTCAGACCGTGAGCCTGGGAGTGTGTGTGTGTGCGGTGTGTGCGTGTGTGTGTGAACGTGTAAGAGTGCGTTTGATGAAAACGTGTTTGTGTGTCTCCAGAACTGCTGTTCTCTCACCGCTGCACATGGACAAGCACAGCGGGGGAAGCTCTCCAATGGCTACACTCACACTGTGTGTGTGTGTGTGTGCGTGTAGGTACCTGTGTGTGTGCGCAAGTGTATTCTCTATGCACAAACATATGTAGATTCCTAAGAAATTCGAACACTATTTGTCAGCAATATGTTTATTTAACACATCAAGTGCGCTCGATATCTCTGCCAGCGTGAAGCAGCCCAGCCCCAACTGAGCAGCAGCAGCTAATCCCCACCCCTTGGGGCGGCAGACAAGCTCAATCAAGTGCGCATTAAGTACTCGAGAAGAAGGAAAGCAGCTGAAGGTTTTAGGGAGAGTTAGCAAAGCTGCTCAGAGAGAGGCCTGACAATACAGCTGTTACTGTAGAGCCGTACACAGCCTCACCCATGACCCGTCTGCATACTGAGAGAAGGAGGAGGAGGAGGGGGGATGGGGGAGAGAGGCAGGGAGGGAGGGAGAGAGACGAGCACAAGACACCTCCAACTGGAGGAAAGGGGAAGGGGAGGGGAGGCTGGCGGTGACGTAGGGATGACTTCGGCCGGTGACATCACCAGGTAGTAAATCTGAAGCTGTGTGGAGTGGGGGGGAGGGGGGGGGGGGGGGGGGGGCGGGGGGAGGATGATGGATGGATGAGGGGGCAGCTGAAAGAGGAAACTGTAGTCATACAATCAGGATATGGACTACCATCAATACACGGTAGAGACATCAGCGTGATATCACCTCGCTCACACTAAACACACACATCCAAATGCTGACAGCACACCTACGCTCACGCTGATAACACACTCACGCAATGAAAGGGAGAACCAGGGAGCGTGCGAGAGGGTGAAAAAGCACTTAGTCTGTGTGCGTGTGTGTGTATGTAGGTGTGTGTGTGGGTGTGTGTGTGTGTGCGTGTGTGTGCATGTAGGTGTGTGTGTGTGTCCTATCAGCAGAAAGTCAGATCATTCCTGTGAACACGAGCAGAGCAGTTTAAAGAGAGGAGGTCATCTCTCCATGATTGATGATGCGTATGACTCAGTAGAACCACTGGATGATATCAGCTCAAATCCTTTGTCCCTCCCTCCCTCCCTCCCCCCCTCCCTCCATCTTCTGTAACTCCTCTCTCTCTCTTTGCCCTCTCTCTCCCCATCTCGCTCTTTTGTCACTCACACACCATCTTGCGCACCCTCACAACCCCAAACACACCCTCATACAGTCTGCCATTAATTCAGATCATCCTTCCTTCCCTCCCTCCTTCTCTTCTTGCTCTCTTCGTCCACACCATTCTCCCAGTCCCAAAAACACACGCACACCAGTTCAGTGAAGGTTATCAGTCATTACAATTCTGAGGACCATGTCTGCCTCAATAAATCTCCCTCATTGGCTGTGAGTGTGCATGTATGTGCGTGTCTGTGTGTGTTCAGGGACACTGGCTAACAAGTGCTAGCCCAGTTAGAGGCTGTGTGTTACCTTGTGGATGTGTGTTTGAGTGTGTGTGGGTGTACTCTATATCTGTTAAGGGACCGAAGCCAACAAGAGTGTGTGTGTGTGTGTGTGTGCTGACACTCTTTAATGCTGAAGCATCTTAACTGTTCCACTCCTGCTTGAGTGACAGGGATCCCCAGAGAAGACAAACACACACACACACAGAGGACAGGTAGAGGAGAATGACAGGCTACTGTGTTGACTCTTGTTATCTGGTGTCTCTTAAAACACACAGACTGCTCTCCCTCCTTCTCTCAGTCTGTCTGCGTCAGCTTGTGTGTGTGTGTGTGTGGGGTGCGTGTGCGTGTGTGCGCGCGCAACCTCATGACAGGGCAGTTTGTTCAGCTGAGCAGCACAGGGCTGTGTGAAGGACTGGGCGATGCACAACACTGCCCCCCCCCCCCTCCCCCACACACACACACACACGCGCACACGCACACACACAAACACACTCCCCCCCACTCCCCTCTCTTCTCCCTAACCCTCATCCTCCCCACCTTCACCCCTCCCCCTTCCCCCAGTCACGCCCTCCGATCCCGTGACCCCCCCCCCCAGCCTAGACGTCATACTGACTCACCCTGTTCCACGAAAACGAGGAGAGGGAACATCACCGACGCACATCCAAACAACAACAACAACAAACAGATGTAGTGTGTACTTACCCAGCTGACTGCGTCTCTGAGCGTAGGCCACCACCACCGCTGCCAACACCACACAGCACAGGGACGTCACACTGTTGGCCATCTGAGGAGGACACACACACATGCTCAGGGTCAGAGGTCAGGCTGCTCTCTGTATCCTGACTTCAGAACATCGGTCCGGTCCTTACTCTGGTTCGCTTTGCATCTAATCTCCCATAGTCTCGGTCTAGCTCTCTTTCTGTCTCTTTCTCTCTCTCTCACTCAGTCCCTCTGAGACCCCTCTCTCTCGCTCTCTCTCTCTCTCTCTATCTCTCTCTCTCTCTCTCTCTCTCTCTCTTGTCACTCTCAGAATGCTCTTTCCTTTTATCTCTGTTCTTCTGCAACCTCTGTTCTTTTGCTCCCTCTCTCTGTCTCTCCTCCTCCTCTCCTCCTCCTCTTCCTCTCCGCCCTGGTCCAGCCCAGCTCATTAGTGTGTTGCTGTGGGCAGTCCTGGACAGACCCTGGCTCTTAAAGGGCCAGTGCAGGCCCAGATCTATCTACAGTCCATCTATGTGTGTATATATATTTTTGTCTGTCTGTATGTATGTCTGCTTGTCTTTCTGTTTGCTTGTCGTTCTCTGTCTCTGTCTGCCTGTCTATCTCTGTCTGTCTATCTATCTCTGTATGCCTGTCTGTCTGTCTGTCTGCCTGTCTGTCCCTGTCTGTCTCCTACATACGCACAGCAGAGTTTCAGAAGAAGGGAGGGGCGTGTCTACAATGCCTCTCCGAATGACTGACAGCTCCCATACCCCAGCAAGAGAGGGAGAGCCACTGACAGGGGTGAAATTAAAATGGCATCCCTCGTCATCGCTTCATAAACCTCGTTTCCCCTCTTTTTCTCCCTTCCTCTATCTCTCTCTCTCTCTCTCTCACTCTGTCACATAAATAGCATTTAATCCATCAAATAAAGGAACAATGAGTTGGAGATATGACAGCTTTAGAGCCAGCCCTCTGATCTCCCACGCCTGCTCTCACCCCCTGCTCTCACCCCCTGCTCTCACCCGCTGCTCTCACCCATCATATAAAAACTTAGTAGACAATCATACCCTCTTCCCTCCGTTTATTTCCCCTCGTTTTTATTTATTCATTTCTTATTGCCGAGAAGCATGATCCAACCAGCGCTTAATTAAAATATATAATTCATGGCGGTATTGAATGTTCTGTTCTTTGTGGAGTCCAACTGGAAATTAGCATTTAAATTGGCAATACAAATCTGAATACAGGAAGTGGAGAGAGGAGAGGAGAGAAGGAAGAGGAGAGGAGGAGAGGAGGGAAGGGGAGGAGAGGAGGAAAAGAAGACAAGATAAGGGGAGGAGAGGAGAGGAGGAGAGGAGGAAAAACAGACAAGATAAGGCGAGGAGGGGAGAGAAGAGGAGGAAGAGGAGAGAAGGGAATGAGAGGAGGGGAGGAGATGAAAGGAGGAAAGGTAAAGAGAGGAGGAAAATGAGAGAAGGGGAGGAGAGGAGAGAAGGGGAGGACAGAAGGGGAGGAGAGGAGGAAAGAGTGATAGGTGAGAGGAGAGGCGTGACAGAGAGGAGATACACTGCCAGCGTCCATCCTCAGTCTTTAAACCACATGTCGGTCACAGAACCACAGCGCTTGGTGTCTAGACCAGGACAGGGTGTGTCCATCAGGCTGCTGGCACGGCCTGGACCCTGTGTGTGTGTGTGTGTGTTCATCCAATCCTGGGCGTCTGTACCGAGGCTGGGTGAACAACAGCTTTACGCAGCACACACACATCGACTCTCTAGTTGACAACGCTCCAAATCAGAAGGTTCAGCTCTAATGTTTAAACACCCAGAGTGAGTCAGCACACAGGCGCACACACTTGGTCATGGATCTTCTCTTCCCTAGTGACTTTAGGGCAGAGTGCAGGTTACACTTAATAATGTTACCAGAGTAATACAGATTCACATCACTGCCTCTGTTTAAATCTATTTCCTGTGTGTTTGGTGTGTGTGTGTGTGTGTGTGTGTGTACAGTGTTGGGGATTATCCGTAAAAGTTTGCGTGTGTGTGTGTGTATGTCTGTGAAAAAAACGCGTCATGTGATTTGCTGTCGTCCTCTCCTCCCTAATGAAGGGATGTCTCCCATGAGCCTCTGCAGCACCCCATTCTAATTCTCTCATCAATCCCAGTCATCTATGACCTCGGCACTGACAGACCATAATACTCCAGAATACAGCTGGCATTTGGCGAGACATGCTGGCTGGATGGACTTGACCTTTTCCCCGTCACCGTGGCGATCGCGGCTCGCTAAACCCAATCACTCCTTCTCAGCCTGAGGCTAATTAGCTACCTGCAGTGTTTGTAACACACACCGTGTTTGATGACACACGCTAGGAGCGACACACTGGGCTCCATCGATCCACAGTGGAACACGCAATGCTCTACACACAATGCTACACCCTGCATGCTACAGGCTAACACTACGTGATGGGGACAGGAAATGGTGTGGGTGGTACATTTACATTTATTCATTTAGCAGACGCTTTCATCCAAAGCGACTTCCAAGAGAAAGCTTCACAAAAGAGCATCGGTCACTGAGCATAGCAACGTGATATGACTCCGAACATAGCAGTGGTATCGTGAGAACCAATAAGTGCCAAGGGAAGAGCTATAAGAGTTTTTAGCCGAACAAATTATAAATTTAAGGTGAGTCTCCGACGGACAGTGGTCTACCTAAGGGACGCGAACAATAAAGCAACAGCACTAGCTAGCTAGGTGTTAATGATGAGAAGGGTCTGGGTTGGCTTGTGAGTTATGTTCTGTGATTGTGTGTGTGTGTGTGAGTGTGTGTGTGTGTGTGTGTTTGCGTTGATGGTGAGTTGGCATATCGGTTAGTGTTTCAGTAGAGCAATCTGGTAGGCGGGAGAGTCATTATTTTGTGAATTTGAGGCATGTATAGGTGGGCCGTGTGTGTGTCTGTGTGTGTGTCTGTGTGTGTGTTTGTGTGCGTGTGTGTGTGTGTGTGTGTCTGTGTGTCTGTGTGTCTGTGTGTCTGTGTGTGTGTCTGTGTGTCTGTCTGTGTGGGTGTGTGTTTGTGTGCGTGTGTCTGTGTGTGTGTGTCTGTGTGTGTGTCTGTGTGTGTGTGTCTGTGTGGGTGTGTGTTTGTGTGCGTGTGTGTGTGTGTGTCTGTGTGTGTGTCTGTGTGTGTGTCTGTGTGTGTGTCTGTGTGGGTGTGTGTCTGTGTGCGTGTGCGTGTGTGTGTCTGCTTCCTTGACATCTGGACTGCTGCAGCTCCCACACAAACACACCTCTACCCTGCTCCCTTTCACCCCTGACCTTCACCCCTCGACCTCCGCTAAGTGTATCAAACCAAGAGAAACATAGCAGGGGAGCATGTGTGTGTGAGGGGAGGGTGTGGACACTTCTCTGATGTGTGTGTGTGTGTGTGTGCATGCCATGGCATGTTATTAAATGTCTGAGGGTATGTTCCGCAAGGCAGTTTTCCCAAATCAACACAGCTGAGGCGCACACACACACGCACACACCTACACACCTCCACACACAGCAACAGAACATGACAGGGTAGGAGGAGACAGGGTCAGAGAGGGTGAGACAGGACCAGCCACACACACACTGCATCTGAGGGGTGCACTGATAGACTAGGGTGGACGGCTGTACACCAGGCCACCCACACTGTTTACACACACACACACACATACACACACACACACCTCAAGACTCCCTTGTGAATGGACCGACTGTCAGAGGCTCCCGCACATCAATGAGGCGTCTGCTGTCCGCACAGACCAGCTAATAGTCTCATTGCTAATTTTATATGTGGCGTTTACACACACGCGTGTACGCATTTCTACGAGGTCTGGGAGTGCTGGGTGGCCATGAAGCTCAGCCTGGCAAACAGGCAGCGGTATTCAAAAACACACCACACACACACACACACACACACACACGCTCGCACACACTCAACCAACAACCACTCTGTTGATAGTCTAACCTGGGTAAACAGTTGGTAACATCAGAAATAGAAACCTATGTACAGACTGGTGCTTTACACCAGTCACCCAATCAGCCAGCCGGTCAGCCAGCCGGTCAGCCAGCCAGCCACGTAATGAGCCACTCACACTGCAGAGACAATTAGACACTCTTACACTGGACCAGCCTGTCAATCAAGCAGTCAGTCAGTAAACCAGTCTAATCAGCGGCTGTCGTTTGTTATGTGAGGATAGCAAGGAGTTTAGTGCTGAGGAGCAGATGTGATGCTAGGGGAGGAGAGGAGGAGGTGGGGGAGAAGGAGGAGGAGGAAAGAGGAGAGATGAGGAGTGGAGGAGAAAGGCGAGCCAATGAGAGACAAAGAGACGGCAAGCTGAATCAGCCATGTGACCTGGGGCAAACGTCTTTCAGAGGGGCAAAGAGCACTCACACACACACACATACATGTACACACACACACAACCACCGGCTGACGACAGCACTTTACGATCTTCAAAGAAGCTCTAGAACGCTGAGTTATCTTTCACTTCATTAGCCAATAAAGTGAAGAGAGCTCAGCAAGAAGTCTGGGTGAAACTCCTCCCCCTATGGGCTTCAGCCTATCCCTATTGGTTGTGGGTTTTTCCCTATCTGTCTGTCTGTGTTTGTTCAGTGATTCGTGTATAGGTGCTGTGTTTCAGTGTGTTGGGTTTATTGTGCGTTCGATGGAGTGTGTCGCACGAGGGTTTGATGTGTAAGTGGGTGTGCAGGTGGCTCTGGCAGTGGGGGTTGGGGGGGGTGGTGTGTGTTGGGGTGGGGTGGGGGGCGATCAGGGTATCAGCCAGGAGGCCCGGCATGGTATGGTCTCTCATCAGGGGGTCTGTCACAACCATTAGGCCAGTGTTCCTAGCCCCCTCCAACCCTACCCAACCCTGTTCGCCCCTTCACTGCTTATCAGCCAGCCAATCCATTACTGGGCAAGGAGCTGGCTGTCATTACACCACCCAGCCTCCTCCCCCAACACACACAAGCTCTCCCCATCCCCCCACCATTGGCTGAAAAAGATGACAGTGGGGAGATCTTCCATCATGGCTGGCTCAACAGGGGTCCTCTTGGCCTGTGCTGGAAGAGGAAGTGCCAAAACATGAGAGGAAAGAAGGAAGGAGTGGAGAGTAGGAGGGGAGGACGGGAGGGGAAGAGAAGGGGAGGAGTAGAGGGGATGAGAGGAGGAGAAGGGATGAGAGGAGGAGAGGAGGAGAGGATGGAAGGAGAGGAGGCAAGGGGGGAAGAGGAGAAGATGGGGAGGAGAGGAGGACAGGAGAGGAGGAGAAGGGGAGGAGAGAGGAGGAGGAAGAGGAGTGGAAACGTCAGAGAGTGAGGAGCCAAAGCCGAATGTTTTTTCTAGCCGCGGGCCTCTCCCATGTCCCCCTCTCTACTGCAGGGTTTATATAAGGCTGTTTGTGTAGTAACTGCTGACACCTCGTTAGGACATCTTACATAACAACCCCTCACCCTCTGCTGTCTGTCTACTGCCGACCAGCTGTCCCTCACAGGGAGGGAGGAGTGAGAGAGAGGTGGGGGGGATAGGAGAGGGCACTGAGGAGGAGAGAAAGGACGGAGGGGTGGGGCATCTCTTGACTTCAACATTCTCTATTTCCACACCCAGGCAGTCCCTCGCTGAGTATCTACCATCGGACCAAGGAGACTTCCTCCAAATCCACCTCTCAGCGTGCAGACACACACACACGCACAGGCACACACACACACCTGCCCGCAGATGTGACTGGGGCCACATCGATCCCTCGCCTCCTGTCTGTGGAGGATTGGCCCCTCAGAGGGAAACAGCTGAACGTACAGAGATTAGCCACATATGCTCAGTTCCACACACACACACACACACACTCCCTCCTGCACTCCAACCAACCTGGAGAGAGGAGAGGGACAGGGAGGGGAGAGGAGGAGAGGAGAGGAGGGGGGGTAAAGAGGAGATCGATGTGAGATGGTTGATTACCTAGCATGTCATCTCCAGATCTACCTGAGTGGGCTGTCTTCTCAGCGAAAACACTCCAGACAGGGTCCTTACACACACACACACACTCCTGACAGGGTGCTTGACACAGTCCACACACACACACGTGCGCACACACTCCCGATCCCTGCTTCGCGACAATCAGCATTCAGGCGTATTGGAGAACTTCAGTTCCTGCGGTTTCAAATGAGAGTATTGATCTCAGGCTGTCCCCGCTGCCCTTCTCCTCAAAGTCAGCATCAGGTTCGTCCTCCTGCTCTGAGCCTGTGCTAACGAGGAAGAAGATGACACAAGCTGTCACCTGTCACCTCCAGTCCGCTCCGATCACAGTCAGACTAACACAACATCAGCCCTCCCGCCTGACTGCCTGATCAGAACGCACCAGGGGGACTACAGCTGAAATGGTCGACAGTCATGCTTTCCTTCAGGAAGCTGTCATGGACTACATCCAAGATGACGGACATTGTTTTCATGGCACATTACCCGCGTCGGCCATCATCATTTGTTTTCCTTGAATACATCATTGCCGTCCTGTTACTCTGCCTCCCTCCCCCCTCTCCCTCCCTCCCTCTCTGCCTCCCTCCCTCTCCCTCCCTCCCCCCTCCCTTCCTCTCCTCCTTCCCTCCCTCCCTCTGTGCGTTTCGCTCTTGTAGTCTGGTGGTAAATGGTTGCTCTAACAGAGCTGCTGGCTAATGGAGTTTATTTCCATGCTCCTCTCTGACTATCCATTGACAGGATGCCTAAGGCAGAGGAGGGAGGAGATTTTCTCCTCTCCCCTTTCACTTCCTTCTCCTCCCTCCTCCTTCGCTCCTGCTCAGTTCTCCTCCACCTCCAACCCTTCTCCCTTCCTCCTCCTCCCCCTTCTCCTCCTCTTCCCCCTCCTCTTCTCCATGCTTACCTAGTCTCCAAGTGTGTGTTGCAGGCAGCTTGTAAGATAATACATTTGGAGCTCCAGTGAGTTATTGATTGGGCTTCTCTCCAGAAAGGTAATTTTTTAAGGGTAGAAGATTAGAAAGAAGCTTTGCACATTCCAAGGTGAAGGACTGTTTGCATTTAGATGCTTGTAAAGTGAGAGCGGAGAAGGAGAGGGTCGCGCTTTGACTCCTGAGCTCTCTCCTCACTCCTGACAAGGCAAGGCCAAACCAGAGCAGACCAGAACAGACCAGGCCAACCAGAGCAGACCAGGCCAAACCAGAGCAGACCAGGCAAACCAAACAGACCAAACCAGACCAGACCAGACCAAACCAGACCAAAACCAGACCAAACCAAACAGCCAGACCAGGTCAAACCAGAACAGAACCTCATATATTCCAATAGATTCTTCTTTGGGCTGAGGTGCTTTTACCCTAACCCGCACCAGATCATTGTATCACAGCCTGAGGGGACATCGCTGGTCTAAGGACCAGGGACCAGGCAGCTGGAGAGGACACAGTCAGGACAGCGATCAATCAGCCAAAAGAGAGTGCATTATCTCATGTAGACAATAACGTTTTTATATAAGAGCCACACTGTACAAGTACATTATCCCGCCTCATCAGACCTGCATCATTAAATCATTATGGCATCTATGAATGTGCGTGCATCCAAGATGGAGGATTTACAGGGTGTAGAGCTGACAATAACAACATCAATGCCCTTACAAGGTCACCCTGGAGGATGTAGAACAACAGTGTTCTTGAGGAAAAGGAGTTCTTCAGAACTCATTCAGATCTTTTGGAGAACGCAACAGAAAGTCCCAGGGAATCGACACTGAGATATTAGAACCAATTTAGAACTTATAGGAACCGGGTGGAATCCAAGAGTAAAGAGTAAGGAGGCATCCTTCAAAGGGAATTCTTCTGCCAAGGCTGTGATCGATGCTCCCACATACTCAACAACCCTGAGCCCTCTGCCAACAAAGCTAATACTGGGAGCACGATCTCTTCTATTGCTAGTCTCGCACACTATCTATCTCCCTTTCTCTCTGCTCCACATCTCTCTCTCTCTCTCTCTCTCTCTCTCTCTCTCCTTCCTGCTCTCCCCAGCCCAGCGCCCCTCCTCTTTCTCGCTCTCCTTCCTTCGAGCCACTTCTTTCTGTCCCTCTCTCTGGGAGAAGGAAGCTAAATCTTTATCATAACAAATCAGCTCGAGATACATTGAAACATTTAGCAGGGGCTTAATGACGCTCCCAGCATCCTCCCTGTTCCCATGAACCCTCAAGTGGAGGAATCGACCACAGCCGTGACCCTGTGTGGGTCGACGCTTGTGTGGCGCTTGTGGGAACGCAAATTTATATGTAAACAATGTCTTCCCTATTATTAGCAGCGGTGTAAATAGTGCTGGTAGTAGCAGCAGCAGTTTGAACATGATTATGTGCATATTGATGTGGCGGTCATTAGACCAAGACTGCGGCCTCCTCTGACAGCAGGACCCTGCTGCTACGGCAGATTGATCCTAACTGATCCAGGCTGCTGCCCTCACTCTCAACATCTGCTCCCGACACACTCTGACTGGGCTGTCTGAGAGCTGATATCCTTCTTAGACAGGAAGCGCATGGTAGCGAGCTGTTTAAATGGAGCTTGAGTAGACAGGAGGAGGCGAGGAAGGAGACAGGAGGAGGCGCTGGGTGAGTTTCACGGTGGGAGATGAAACAGGAAGTGACAGCCTAGCGGATCTCCTGCGTGTGAGACGTGAGAAAGACTCCTGGTGAAGTCGGGGAACTCTTGTCGGGGTGTGCGAAGGAAAGGGGAGGCTTGCAGATGGACCCCTGTTGTGACAGGGGGGGACCCCCAGCAGCTGAGACATGTCTCCCTACATTCAGCGGTCTCCCTGGAGAAGACATGTGACAACGGAGAAGCCACGATCCCGCACGGTTTGCGGAAAGTTCCAGTAGCAGTGCGGGCGGATCGTGTTCGAGCTCGTTTTTCGATGTTTAGAAACCTTGACATGTTTGGTTCTGTTGCCATGATGGATAGCATGCTCTCGGTAAACAGGGAGTGGAATAATGGTTGGCTTTTCCTAACATAAAAAATTGTAAACTGATGTAATAAAACACACATGGAACGGTACCCCAGTGCACTCTTAATATTTGTTAAGGTTTTTGTTTTGTTTTGGAATTGCGGGGCATTCTTTTCTTTATTTCTGTCTGTGACAGTTTGAGAGAGACCAAGGAAGGAATGGGAGGAAGGGTAAAGAAGACATTGAGCAGATGGCTGGGCCTCAGATGGCCGGGGCCTCAAAAGGCTGGGCCTCAGATGGCTGGGCCACAGATGGCCGGGGCCTTAAAAGGCTGGGCCTCAGATGGCTGGGCCTCAGATGGCTGGGCCTCAGATGGCTGGGCCTCAGATGGCCGGGGCCTCAGATGCTCAGATGGCTGGGCCTCAGATGGCCGGGGCCTCAGATGGTTGGGCCTCAGAAGGCTGGCCCTCAGATGGCTGGGCCTCAGATGGCTGGCCCTCAGATGGCAGGGCCTCAGATGGCAGGGCCTCAGATGGCAGGGCCTCAGATGGCAGGGGACTCAGGTGTCGCAGGGTCAGGCCTGGTATTAAAGCCTGACTGCTGCTGTAAGGCCTCAGCCCATGTGATCCACACTGTAGCTGGCGAGTCACTGGGACGCCTCCACGCCTGAACGCTCCTAACTCTCAGCACCACACTGAATAGAAGCAGGATAGACCAGGACAGGGGAGAGGAGGGCAGGTAGACCAGGACAGGATTGACCAGGACAGGATAGACCAGGACAGGATAGACCAGGACAGGATAGACAGGACAGATAGACCAGGACGGCACACTGCCAGTAGAGCTCTCAGAGATTGCAGACTAAAATGTGTCTCCATGTGGTCAGGCTGGTTCCTAGGGGGGAGGGAGGGGCAGAGAGGCACGTGGAGACAGAGGGAAACACGGGGGAGGTGGAGAGACTCAGGGGGCCGCAAGTGCCCAAGAGAGCCATGTTCAGTCAGAGACTTAAAGACACGGCATCCTCTGATAAAATGCACACACATGCAGCCACACACACGCGTGCTGAGCACTGCGATAGCGGCGGATGGTGAGGTAAGAGGCTGCTCCTCTGGGGTGAAGCGCTGCTTTAACTAGATTATACTACAAAGCTGCTGGATTAGGGAGATGGCAGCCTTCCATTAGGAGAGAGGGAGAGAGGGAACACAGGGGAGGAAGAGAGAGGCGGAAGAGAGAAAGGAGAGCAGCAGAAATAGAGGGAGGGAGGGAAACGAGGAGAAACAGAGAGAGAGAGAAAGCTACAGAGGGAGAGAGCAGAGAAAACAGAGAGAGATGGAGCAGAGAGAACAGAGGGAGGAGATAGAACAGAGGCAGAGGGTGCTTAGAGAGAGAGAGAGAGAGAGAGAGAGAGACAGAGAGAGAGAGAGAGACAGAGACAGAGAGAGAGAGAGAGAGAGAGAGAGAGAGAGAGAGAAAGCAGCGGGCACAAACTAAGCAGCGGGAAGAGAGAAAAGGGGAAATGGAAAGCGGGGGAGAGAGACAGAAAGAGCAAGGGAAAGAGAAAAGGAAGGGAGAGAGCACCAAAAGAGGGAGCAAGAGAGAATGCGACAAAGAAAGGCGAAAGATTGAGAGAGAGAGAGGGCAAGAGTGAGCTGGGGAGACCGAGGTAGGTGGGGGGGGGGGAGGGGGGGTGGGGTTGGGGTAGGGGGGGTCCAGTGATCTGGAACAATACCTAAGAGGGATTAGACAGACAAGGCCTGCGAAGGAAGGAGTTTGGCCAAACCAATTAAGGCTCAACACCACCACAGTCCAAAGAGCTCAGCAGCATTTACATAGTAACATTTATTACGGGGGAGGTGGTGGACGGGGGGGGGGGGGGGGGGGCTGACTGTGGCTCAGTAAGGGCTGGGTGGGATTGTAGTGCTGGGATGGGAGTGGGGGTGCTCTCCTCTCTCTGGTGGGATTGCGGGGAAGCCTAATGACCAGAGGCCAAGGCCACATTAATAAACATTATGCTGAAACACAACCTCACTTCTTTTGCCGTTCCACCTCATGACCTACAGACAGGGCTGGTGTTCTGTAGGGCTGCTCTGTCTACAGGGCTGCTCTGTCTACAGGGCTGGTGTTCTGTAGGGCTGCTCTGTCTACAGGGCTGCTCTGTCTACAGGGCTGGTGTTCTGTAGGGCTGCTCTGTCTACAGGGCTGCTCTGTCTACAGGGCTGGTGTTCTGTAGGGCTGCTCTGTCTACAGGGCTGCTCTGTCTACAGGGCTGTTGTTCTGTAGGGCTGCTCTGGTCTACAGGGCTGCTCTGTCTACAGGGCTGGTGTTCTGTAGGGCTGCTCCTATCTGTAGGGCTGCTCTGTCTACAGGGCTGGTGTTCTGTAGGGCTGCTCTGTCTGTAGGGCTGCTCTGTCTACAGGGCTGGTGTTCTGTAGGGGCTGCTCTGTCTGTAGGGCTGCTCTGTCTACAGGGCTGGTGTTCTGTAGGCTGCTCTGTCTGTAGGGCTGCTCTGTCTACAGGGCAAAATTCCCATGTTCTCCAAAAGCCCAACTCAACATGCAGCCAGCCCAATCTGTGTGACTCTGTGACCAACATACAAATGAGCAGTCTGTGTGTGTGAGAGAGAGAGAGAGAGAGAGAGACAGACAGAGAGCACAAGAAACAGAGTGTGATGTGTGACCACGGTGTTCGATCTAAGAAGAACTCTCTGCTCTCTCTGAAACAGATCACAGTGGAAGATATCACCATGCATCAGAGATCTGATGGTTTTGGCTGTGCCTCCTGTCCACCCCTCCACACCCCAGGCCAGACATCCCTCACACAGACTAAACTCTCTCCTCACAGTCAGCACTTAACCCCTGACAAGTCCTGTCAAACTGGAACCCACGTGACCCGGCTGTGTGATGGAAGCTTCCACATGAAGACAGGTGGATCTGCGATAGGAGAATATTCCAGTGGTGAACATCCATCCTGCAGAGCGAAGACTCTCTGACCGTTCAGGCGTGTTCCGATCCCCCAAGCTTCGGATCAGCGCTGCGGAGCTCCTATCTGAAAGCGGCGAACCTTAGTCTGTGTGAGGCGCTGATTGTGGGGGCTGGGGGGGGTGTTCTTTGATATCGTTGGCCAGGACCCTCCCAGTCTCGTTAGAATGAAAGAACACAGAGTGATCGTGTTCCAGGTGGGCTCTTGATCTGATCCCAGGAGCAGCTAGCAGGCATCAGGATCAATTATGAGGTTAGCCTGAGCTTTTAACCAAAGCGACCCAATGATTTGGGATTTTTTGGTGGGGGTGGGGGGTGGGGGTGGGGGGGGTATTAGTGGTGGGGGGTGTTGCCTAGTTCTCCTCTCCCTGGCCTTCCCCCTGTCCCTGGCCTTCCCCTGTCCCCAGCCTCCTCTAGCCCCCAGCCTCCTCTAGCCCCCAGCCTCCTCTAGCCCCCAGCCTCCTCTAGCCCCCAGCCTCCCTGGGCCTCGGTCATCCTTCAGCACCAGATGTGGTTTTGAAGATAATGTGTTTTTAATCACCATCCCTCCAGGAGAGATACCGTAACTTCAGAATGATCTTTCTGTCTGATCACTCTCCCTTTTTCCTCCAACCATCACCCATTGAACTGCTGCATGGTCATATTGTCTGTCATCCTCAAACTGAGCTGTCAGTCTCAGTAGGGAGCAGAACTCCATCTCCCAGAGTTCCTATGCTGCCTGATAGAGGGAAGTTACTGTAGCCAGGGCTTCTGTGGACAGAACCTGAGAGAGAGACATAGAGAGAGAGATAGAGAGAGGGAGAGAGAGGGGGGAGAAAGAGAGAGAGGGGAGAGAGTGAGAGAGAGAGAGGGAGCGATGGGGGGAGAGGAGAGAGAGAAAGAGAGAGAAAGGGGGGAGAGAGAGAGAGAGAGAGGGGGAGAGAGTGGAGAGAGAGAGAGGAGAGATGGAGGGAGATGGAGAGAGAGAGAGAGAGAAAGGGGAGGAGAGAGAGAGAGAGAGGGAGAGAGCGAGATAGAGACAGACAGACAGACCGGACACAGGAGAAAGACAAAGAGAGAGAGAGAGGAAGAGAGAGAAAGAAAGAGAGGAGAAAGAGAGAGAGAAGAGAAGAGAGAGAGAGAAGAGAGAGAGAGAGAAAGAGAGAGAGAGAGAAGAACGAGAGATAGAAAGAGAGGAAGATAGAGAAAGCAGCCTGGAAAAAGACTCCTCAAGTTGTTGTTCTCCGTCTGTTGAAGCATGGGAAGCAATGTTCTATTCTGCTGCTGAAGAGGTGTCTGCTGGGAAATAATGACCCTCTTCAACACTGAGACCTTGATCAGCTAGAGACAACACCACTCACACACATGCGCACACACACGCACACATTACAGCCACCACACACCCCGCACGCCAATGTATGCAGGCAACACGTTCCAAAACTCACACACAAACCCTCACAGAGTTATGCACACACACACACGCATACACAAACCCCTGAGCTGAAACACACACACACACACCTCAGCTGCAGAGCGAAGGCACAATCTCTTCATGGTCACGGTGGTTCAGCAGTGATTCTCCTCACAGTCAGACCTGTGTTTCCTCCACACACCAGGCTGCACACACAGCTCCTACCAGCCAGGCTGGTCTGCCACCTGTCTCACTGCCACCTGTCTGTCTACACACCTGTCTCACTACACACCTGACTCACTACACACCTGACTCACTGCCACCTGTCTGTCTACACACCTGTCTCACAACACACCTGTCTCACTACACACCTGACTCACTACACACCATGACTCACTGCCACCTGTCTGTCTACACACCTGTCTCTCTACACACCTGTCTCTCTACACACCTGACTCACTGCCACCTGTCTCTCTACACACCTGTCTCACTGCCACCTTTCTCACAACACACCTGTCTCACTACACACCTGTCTCACTACACACCTGACTCACAGCTACCTGTCTGTCTACACACCTGTCTCACTGCCACCTGTCTCTCTACACACCTGACTCACTGCCACCTGTCTCACTAAACACCTGTCTCACTACACACCTATCTCACTACACACCTGTCTCACTGCCACCTGTCTCACTGCCACCTCTCTCACAACACACCTGTCTCTCTACACACCTGTCTCAGTGCCACCTGTCTCACTACACACCTGTCTCTCTACACACCTGTCTCATTGCCCACCTGTCTCTCTACACACCTGCCTCACTGCCACCTGTCTCACAACACACCTGTCTCACTGCCACCTGTCTCACTGCCACCTGTCCTCACTGCACACCTGTCTCTCTACACACCTGTCTCACTGCCACCTGTCTCACTACACACCTGTCTCACTGCCACCTGTCTCACTACACACCTGTCCTCACTGCCACCTGTCTCACTACACACCTGTCTCACTGCCACCTGTCTCACTACACACCTGTTTCACAACACACCTGTCTCACAACACCTATCTGCCCTCTGGCTTACTGCAGCTGCAGTATGCCCAGCCTGCCTAGCAGCTAATAATATCTAATCTGAGCGCTTTGTGTTTCATTGAGGTTTAAAATGGCAGCGCTGAGGTCTGATTATAACCCTTTCATCTGCCAGGGTCTGAGTGTGTGTGTGTGTGTCTTTGTGTGTCTGTGTGCGTCTGTGTGTGTGTGTCTGTGTGTGTGTGTCTGTGTGTCTGTGTGTCTGTGTGTGTGTGCTCCCGCCCTCCTGGGCCAAACTCAGAACAAGGCCTTGTTATCCCAGAAGCAGGCCCCCACCCCTCTAACTCTGCATCAGATGATCCGGAGAGTTCCCTGTCGAACAGGAGGGCTACCTGTTTGCCACGCCTCACCGCAGACCCAGCCAAGACGCGCACGCACAAACGCACCCCCCGCACCCCCCACACACACACACCACACAAACCCTATCAGGTGCAGTCTCCCTTTAATAAACTCCAGAGTGACCTTTAGCTCCGCTCCTGAGGCACTGCTCCGAGCGCTGATCCCAGAGCAGCTGGAGATCCCAGTTCCTCAGGGCAGGTGGGGCAGCTTGGCTCACATGGCAGGGCTCAGGTCAGCTCTGGCAGAGCGTCTTCTGAGGCGCTCGTCACGTCCCTAAGTGTTACTTACACTCCGGCGGAATAACGTATCACCTTCCTGCCTTCCCTCCCCGCGGCACTGACAGCGCTGCGGGCAGGAGGCAGGAAGGTTGTAATGCAATCTGTCTAGCACCTTCCCCCTCGCTCCTCGCTACTCACCCCTCCGCACCTCCCCGCTCCCCCAACCTGCCTTCCCACCTCCCTCTCCTCTCATCCTCCCCTCCCATCGTCATCAAACAGCCGCTCATCTCCACTGAAGTCTCTTAACGTTTAGAGCTGTCCACAAGGAAGCTGTCCACAGACACACACCCACCCACACACACCCACACACACCCCCACACACAGCCACACACACGCACAAAGGAGCAGCAGAGGTAATAAGAAGCAGCCAGTCACCAGAGGGGTCCGTCCATTCGGCCCCTCCCTGGGAACTCTGGACCAGAATCTGCTGCTCCCCTATCCCCCCCCAACCCCACCCCCGCCGCCCACTCTCCCATAGGAGACTCTGGACCAGAACCTGTTCCCCCCCCCCCCTCAGGGAGTCCCCCCGCCTGCTTGCTGCTTGTTTTCTCTGACCTAGCATGAGGGATCACATGCCGGCTGTCTCATCCGCTGCCTGCCTCCCAGAGAGGGGGGGGGCAAAAAGAGAGAAGGAGGGGAGGAGGAGGGGTGGAGGAAGAGAAAGCGAGAGGGAGGGAGAGAGGGAAGGAGGAGGGAGGGAGGGAGCAGGGAGACGCCAGGGATCAATGGGAGGTCTGTCCTCTACTGATGTGTCGGCATTTCCTCCGCCTCACACAATAAGGCCTTCTGAAGGAGAGAGAGGTGGGAGAGGGGGGAAGATGAGAGAAAAGATAGGGAGGGGGAGAGAGAGAGAGAGAGAGAGAGGGAGGGAGGGGGAGATGGGGGTGGGTGTGGGTGGAGGGGGGAGAAGCGGGGACCGAAGGCGAGATAAAGAGAGCGATAAGGAAAAAGAGAGCGAGAGAGGGAGAGCCCAGCTGTGGGAGCTCCTCTCCTCTCTCGACACTTTCCTCCGATCGTTCAGTCCTTCGGTCCCCCCTTCTCCCCCCTTCCCCCCCCCCCCCCAACAGGAAGACGAGCCTGCCAAAACGGCTCCGGTGAGGCCTCATCAGCGATGCTGCGCCGAAAGGTTCTCACAGTTTGATTATCCACCCCGGGCCGCTGTACTGTAATGAGGTGGGAGGTTAAGCCAAACTCACACACTGGACTGAGGCGGTCAGACACCCGGAGCACCCGCGTACACGCAAACCGTTACCGGGCCAACAACCGTGTGCACCTGTGGCTTGGGATCAGCGACGTTAACCTTAACCCGCTGAGGTCAACCCAGTGTGTGACCCTGACCCTAACCACTGAGCTGAATGAAGCCTAGTTACAGATGGCTTGAGTGGTGCGCTGTTGTACATCGCTATATAGTATAACATGGTGAAGAGCGGACTGTTTATTTACTGAGGCTGGTATAGATATGGCTGGGACCGTTTCACAAAAACATGATCTGACGCTCTCCTGCGCTCACTTTTGGGTCATGTTTTCGTCGCTCCCTATCTCTGCTTACATCCCCTCTAATTCCGTCCATCGGCCTTGCCCCTCTCCGTCCTCTCCCCTTCCCTCCCTCCCTCCCTCTTCATCCATCTCTCCCTCTCTTCCTCCTTGGTGTCAGGTTCCCCCCCCCCACCCCCCGATCCCCCCACCCCCCCCTCAGCAGAGCAGTCAGACGAACAGAGGAATACAGTATCGACCGCAGAGAAGGAGGAGAGATGGGAGGGGAGGGGTGGGTGAGTAGAGAGAGAGAGAAGGAGGAAAAGAGAGAGCGTTAGCTCCCTCCCCCGTACCCTGCTCCTCTTCTTCCTCTTCATCTTCTTCCTACTCCCCCCTCCTTCCGGTCTCTTTGTGCACCTCCACCCCCCCCCCCCCCCCCACGCCACATCATTACTATGGAAATACAACAACATCCACTCACCTAAACATATACATCCTCTTCTGTCCTCTCGCTAATAGACCGTTGGCAAGGTGTACCTTTCCCCCTCGCCTCCCCTCCCTCGCCTACTCCCCCACGCCTCCCCTCCCCTCTCCTGTCATTTCATCGCCTCCCCTCCCCTCTCCCTGTACCCTCACCTCCTCTCCCCTCTTTCTCCTCTCCCACTGATCCCCGTCCGTTGCCTCTCCGCTCGGCTTTCACCCATCTCTCTCCTCCTCTCCTCCTCCTCTCCTCCTCCTCCTCCTCTCCGAGATGACTCACGCAGGAGTCCACACCACTCTCCTCTAGCTCTAATTGCAATCAATTAGGAAACTTCAGAAGGCTGAAATACGAGCCTTGACGTGGGGCATCCGCCGAGGTGCGTTTGATTAGAATCAATAGCCATCCCCAAGAGGAGCCACTTTAGACACACCCGCTGACCTTGCAAGGGTAATAGCACCAGCAAATAATAAACAGCATGGAGAGGAGAGAGGGAACGGGAGAGGGACGGGATGGAGAGGGTGGGAGCGATGGGGGGGGGGGGGGGGGGGGGGGGGCTAGGGAGGCAGGGATGGAGTGAAGAAGACTTTGAATGGAAGGCTGGAATGGCCACAGGGAGGGGCGGAGGAGGAGGAGGGGAGGGCGAAGAGGAGAGGGAGGGAGGGGAGGAGATGTAGAAAGAGAATGAGATAACAGATTAATAGAGAGACAGAGAGACAAAGGGAACGAGCAACAATAGCAGCCAGGGTCTCCGCCACAACCCCCTGATCCGCACACCATTTACATTCCTGTCTTTTGTCATTACCACACTAGCCTGGCCTGGCCCCCCTGCCTGCCACACACACACACACAAGTAAACACTCACACACCAATCCCTCCCTGAGAGATTCTGAAAGCCCTCTAAATCCCCCCATTCCGCTGGGTGTCAGGGTGACCGGTGACGGGGGGGGACGAGGTAAACAAGTAAACAAGGCTGTGGAATAGTAAACAGCTTGTCTGTACACATCTAGCTCGGTGTCAACAGCGCAGACCTCATTCTGCACGGCTGTCTCTGCGCTGCCAGATGCAGAGGCAGGTAGAGGCAGCAGAGGCAGGTAGAGGCGGTGGGTGAGGTACGTGTCTGGGATGTATGACGATGTCTTTCTTCTGACTCTGAGACAGCAGACTGCACTGACCGGTGTCCAGCATGAATGGAATACTGACAGGACTGTTCAGACAAGCGGAAAAATAACGGTGTCTGATTCAGGACACACATCATGAAGTAGGCCAAAAACACCCCTGAATGAAACAGTAGCAGCAAGTGTGATGTTCGGCCATGTTAGCCTGCAATGCGAACCCGATCTTTGACTTTTCCATCAGCCGCTGCCGAGCCAAGTCAGGAAAGTCTAACTCACTATGACTCGACTGCGACTCTCTTTCCTGCTACCACCGCCATTTTAAGTCCCGTCCAAAATAACCATCTGTGTGTGTGTGTTGGCGGGGTGTGGGGGGGGGGGGGGGGGGGGGGGGGGGGGGGTGGTGCTGGTGACACCCAGTCCACCCAAACACACAGACTCGGGTTTCCCATGATGCCTCACAGGCCCTGCAGACAGCCTGACAGCGTTTGCGGGGCGGCGTGGCTCTGCTGGCGGTGTTGATACGGCGGCGGGCCGGCAAGAACAAAGCGGCCGGGGCCGTTAGTCATGCCAGGCTGAGAGCTCTAACTCAGTTAGCTAACCCTGCCTGGACAGGCTAACAGGATGGATTACAGACGGGGGGGGGGTGTAAAGGGGAGAGGGGTTCTGGGGGGGGGGGTGTAAGGGGGAGAGGGGTTCTGGGGGGGGGTGTAAAGGGGGGGAGGGGTTCTGGGGGGGGGCGTGTAAGGGGGGGAGGGGGTTCTGGCGGGGGGGGGGTTACGGCTGGGGCTGAGCGATGCTAGTCTTGGGGGGGCTAGGCGTGTGTGTGTGTGGTATGGAGGGATGTTGTCGATTTCACCGAGAGAAGTGAGCCCATATGGGGGTGGGGGGGTCGGGAAGAGGGTGGGGGTCAAGTAGCCTCCCTGGCAGGCAGAAATGTGCATCAACGGCCCCCGGGATTGAGGCTGAGGCTGGGGGCGTGAGGCTGGTACTTCCAGTTAAGAGTGGAAACCACCCATCCTGAAAACCCCAGGAAGTGCTTCAAAGCGCCTGAACTTCCCTCTGAAACTGGAGAGTTTTGAGTGTGTGTGTGTGTGTGAGCGGGGGGGACTGTGTCTGGAATGTGTGTGTGAGTGGAATGTGTTTGGAATGTGTGTGTGTGAGGGACATTCGCTGTCAGACATCCGAAACTCCACACCCTGGTGACGATCTTTCAGCGCCGCGCCGATGGGTCCTAGCAACGACACGGCATCGGCACGGCAACGACGAGGCCTCCCGGTGACAGTGCTGACACGGTGACATCAGCACAGCGTGCCTGTGACATCAGCGAGGAGGCCACCCACCCTGCTGCCCCTCCCCTCCTGACCCCCCCCCCCCCCCCCCCCCCCCCCCCCCCCCTTTGTCCTGTCAAGTAGAAGCCTTTTTTTGGAACGTTCTTCTCGCAGGTCAGCAGGTACACAGCAGCCCCATCCATATCCCTAAAGTCCACAGAGCTGAAACTAGGTCCCCTAGAGTGATTCGACTCAGGGTAAAGTAGATCCGGCAGTAAAAAAGCTCCTCCTATAGAGGCTTCATATGACTCATTCACATCACGTGGTCCGTGCAGGACCCTGACACACCCACTCACACACCCACACACACACACACACACTAACTCACACAGGCAGAATGACAGACAGGTGAGGTCATAACACGGCTGTGACAGACTAACACTCGCACAGACCAACATGCCAGGCACATC
>CM059329.1:8270888-8277020 GCA_030340685.1 Protosalanx chinensis | reverse complement strand
TTTATGACAGCCACAAAACACCAAGGCCTGATCACTTTGGCAACCAGTCAGAGTCGGAGATTGGATTTTTACACCCTGGTCATGGTGAAGTGTGGGAAATAAGGCTGTCTAATGATTTAATACACATGAAAGGGCACGCATCTTAATTAATCCACAAACTGGCTGATGATTATTTTAGCCCAGCCTGAGAGGAAAGAGAGGGAGGGTCATAAAAGGGTCTTGTACGTCAGGGTTCCTAGCTCAAGGACAGCAGAAGTCTAGGCTGCGCGTCTTCAGTTACTCTGCAGCAGTCTGCACTGTCGTCAGTCACTCCACTGTGACAGCCTGTCCTTACCTGCTGTTTCTACAAAACAGAGAAGAGCCCGTTCTAGTGCTGTTCTGGTCTAGAACAGACGGTAGCCGCCGGTTCTAGTGCTGTCTGGTCTAGAACAGACCGGTAGCAGCCGGTTCTAGTGCTGTTCTGGTCTACAACTGAGAGAAGCAGCCAGTTCTCGTGGAGTTCTGATCTAGAACAGAGAGTGACAGCCAGGTCCATCTGTCTTCTGAAAGGGACCAGCTCACGTCCAGGGAGAGGAGACCGAGCCAGAGTAGGGTTTGGATCACACTGTGGTGTATGTGTGTGTGTGTGTTACACAGCATAGACAGCATGGTAGCCACACTCAATAGAGGTGTAAGCTCTCACCTGCAGGTTGGAAGTGTGTCTATGTGAGAGAAAGATGACAGAGTGAGAGAGAGAGAGAGCGAGAGGAGAGAGCGAGCATGTATGTGGGTGTGCACACAGCCACCAGACACATTCAAGCAGCTGGGATGTCTGTGGACTGACGTTGGGCTGAAGGTGTGGCGGGATAAGGTGAAACGAAAGGATGCGCGAAAAGAAAGGAAGGAAGACAGGAAATACCGCCACAACTACTTCCTCGTTGCCTCCTTTTCATCCTCCCCTATCGCCCTCCCTCTTGTTCCACCATCTTTCCTTCCTCCGTCTCTCGGTCCATCCGTTCTTCCTGGCGCTCTCTTCCCCCCTCCCTCCCCTCCCTCTATCTCTCTCTCGATTGTCACCGTCTCCTTCACTCTTTCTAATCCCTCCTCTCTATCTCTCTCTCCTTACCTCTCTCCCTCCCTACCCATCTCCTGCACACCTCTCTCTCTCTCTCTCCCTCCCCCTCTCCCCACACCTCTCACCTCTCCCTCCCTCCCTCCCTCCCCCTCTCTCTCCCTCCCTACCCCTCTCCCCTCTCCCTCCCTCCCCCATCTCCCCGCACCTCTCCCTCTCCCTCCCTCCTCCCCCCCTCTCTCTCCCTCCCCTCCCCTCTCTCTCCCTCCCTACCCCCTCTCACCTCTCCCTCCCCCCCCACTCTCCCTGCACCTCTCCCTCCCTCCCTTATCTCCAGCTGTGGGCAGCTCCATCCAGGTGCAGTGCAGGGGCGACAGAGGAGAGCGGGAGCAGATAAAGGTAGGGAACAGGGCCAGGGCTCAGCTCCACTGGCCTCTCATTACGGTGCCCATGAGGAAACCGGCCCTCATTGTGTGGGACAGAGATTAAGTGAGGGAGAGGGAGGGAGCGAGGGAAACAGAGAGAGAGAGAGATAGAAGGCTAGCCCAGGGTTGTCTGCCAGTGTTTGGGATCATGGGACCGTATCACCATTATGATAATAACACAGCTCGGTAAAAGTCTCCCCCCAGCTTTATATCTTGCTGGCCTGTCAGCCAGGGGTGTGAGTTACAGCTGCTTAATGCTGCCTGGTCATTTCTCAGATTTCCTGCAGCCATTAAGTACTGTCCTTCCATTCCCCCACAGCAAAGCTAAGCTACCTATAGGATTGTTCCAGTTTCTGCTGGCCGGTAATAAAGCCTGCTTTATCTATAGCTCTAATACACACCAGGCCTAACCTAGACTAGGGTTATAATCACAGCTCACCATACCAGGTTTAACCAGTCCAGGTTTAAGCTATACTGCACCAGGATTAAGCTGGATCATGGACACGGAACATCATCCTCGGTTGCCTCTGGATACATATATATATAATACAGCTGCAGCGTGTAGATTGACTCATATTTATTCTCCGTTGAACATGTCCATCCATTTATGGAAGAAAAAATAATTAAATTACTTTGTCATGTTCCTTTTTAGTGGCAAATTATAACAAATCTCTCCATCAGGTTTGTTGAAATGTCTGCGATAACTTCCATCTGGTCACAGCATTCCTCACCACCTAGTCAAAGAAATGACTAAATACCTCATAAGAAGTTCCCTCTTAAGCAGGATATTTTACCGTGTCTGAAATGTTTGCACGCTTGTCAAACGCCTGAATATGGACCTCCCACAGCCTCTAGATGACAGGAGGATCCACATAGTACGTGGTGACTGTAGTTCAGTTTCCGCTGTGGTACAATGTGCTGGGGCAGACCATTCCTCCTGCCTGACCTAGCTGAGGGTGCAGCGGGATGTGGGGAGCCCAGG
Organism: Protosalanx chinensis; assembly: GCA_030340685.1. Taxonomy (NCBI): domain Eukaryota; kingdom Metazoa; phylum Chordata; class Actinopteri; order Osmeriformes; family Salangidae; genus Protosalanx; species Protosalanx chinensis. The sequence continues at coordinate 8,274,562 of CM059329.1, read as the reverse complement.
TACGATTCCTTGCTTGGGTTGCAGCTTGCCAGCTGGAGGGAGGTTGGTGAAGGTGGGGGTTGGGGGGAGGGGGTCCTTGTACACATCGCTAGGTGCCCCCTGAGGGCAGGATAGAATTAAGGCTTAAAGAAAACAATCTTATCATGAGAATGAGGATTAGCGCTGCTCAATGCTGTAGGCTTTGGGGGGGGGGGGGGGTATTGGGAGGGGGTGGAGGGTTGGAAGTGGTGGGGTGTTGTGCAGGGGTGTGTGAGCGGGGGGAGCCTGGCTGGTAATCATACCTGACCACAGGTAGCCTCTGGAGGGATCACTGCCCTACAAGCCTCTGCACTCGAAACACACACTCACCTCCACAGTATCCACACAGAGAACTCACACTACTCTACACAAAGCAACACACAGAGAGAGACTGGGCCCACACAGAATCCCCTTCCCCCCTCTGAATCCTGAATCCCTGACGCAGGTCCTGAATAACATCTGTTTAAGAGGACCCATATTATAGGCATGTTTGGTACTTGATACATGTGTCATGTTGGAAGAATGCTGGAGGCATGATGGAGGTGTGTTGGTGAGGCATGATGGAGGCATGTTGGAAGTATGTTGGAGGCGTGACGGAGGCGTGTTGGAGGACATGTTGGAAGTAGGATGGAGGCATGATGGAGGTGTGATGGAGACAGGTTGGAGGCATGTTGGAAGTATGATGGAGGCGTGTTGGAGGCGTGACGGAGGCGTGTTGGGACTGGAACAGGTGGGACAGGTGGAGCCAGTCTCCTCAGGAGGAGAGGGACTGAAGCTGAGCCGAGAGGGAAGGAGAAGGAGCTGTTATCAGGGGGGCTAGAGAGACGTGTGTCTGGCTACAGAGGAAACAGCCTCCCTCCTCTTCCTCCGGCTTTCAAAGCAGCTTTCAGAGTGACAGTCAGAGCAGGTATTCAGCTGGGTGCTCCACCGCTTGTTTGTGTCTGTGTGCGCTGTAAGAGGTTTAGCACACATACAGTACACAGCGCTTGCTCCATTCATCCATGATAGGATGCAACCACTTCAGAAGCTCTCTGTGATGTGGATGAAGGCTGTCTGCTCTGAGTCAGTCCATAACATCAGCATCTGTGAGCCCAGGGTTAGTGTGCTGAGAGGTGAAACACTTGGACAGATGAGCACAAATAAGAGAGGTAGGTGAAAGAGAGAGTCCAAGAGAACTTGGCAAATCTTGGCTCTGGCAGTGTAAGCCTGTGCGTAAGATGCATGTGTATGTGTGTGCAGTGTGTGTGTGTGAGAGAGAAAGAGAGAAAGAGGAAGCCACCTAAAGCATTGCGAATCAAGACACATTTAAAATAATGTGAACATTTTCTTAATCCTCACAAATTGCTTTTTTTCCCCAGGGAGTTTAGAGTAAGTGTTAGAAACAGTGTTAGGTTTCACATGATGTGAAGCGTTGAAGTTAGGCGTTAGGAATGGTGTTCGGGTTACACAAAAAACGGATTTCGATGGGACTGAATCGCAAGTCCCAACAAGAACAGCAATGCAAACGTGTGTGTGTGTGTGTGTGTGCAGCCCAGTAAATTCTCCTTTGGGCAGCTTCCCAGAGGACCACTGCTCTCTGTAAGAGCAAATAAAAGATGCTAATACAATTAGGAGGCCGGCATCTACACACACACACACACACATTCACACACACACAAACACACGCCTGTGACCAGCCCCTTCCCTTTCAGTTAAAATGGAGCGTGTATCCATGAAAGGAGGCAAGCCTAACGGAGTGTACACTTTGGAGGGAAAAGAAAAGCAAACGCTGTCAGTTTAGCGTGCTAACATGGAGGGGACCCGCAGACGAGTGGAGAGAGAAGGAAGGGTCCAGCAGTCACTCAGCCGGCATGATTTATTTATTCATTTCCTCTTCCCTTTATGAAATATAAAAGGCAGCATTGATTAGTGTTTAAGGTTCAGCAGTTCTATAGATTAAAAGCCTCTAGTAGGACTGGCAGGAAATGCAGGGCTCCAGACTCACTGCTCCCAGCCTCTCCATAATTACCTACATCCAGACTGTGCCAGGTCTGGATCTGGCTGAGCGGGAGGCTGGAGGCTGGGGATTGGGGGTCTGGGAGGCTGCAGACTGTGGGATGGAGGTCTGGGTACTGGAGGGTTGGGACACTGGGATTAGAGGCTGTGAGGTGGGGATGATGGGTGGCTGGGAGGCTGGGTAGTCTGACTGGGATGCCATAGAGCATCCTGGATCTCGAGAGTCGCTGTCCTGAAGGTTCTAGATGTTTTCCTGCTCGGTCATTAGAATCAGGTGTGCTGGAGAAGGGAAACATCTAGAACCTTCACGGACAGCGGCCCTCGAGGACCAGGATTGGACACCCATGCCACAGAGGAAGTCTCTGCCAAAGCTGTCGTCTTCAGACAAGATTACTGAGACACACTCTGGACCAACAGCCCCCACGACAGCCCTCCAACTGCCCCCACGACAGCCCTCCAACTGCCCCCATGACAGCCCTCCAACAGCCCCCACGACAGCCCTCTAATTGCCCTGCTAGGCAAGACAAGACCCTCACACTCAACTGTAAATTGTCCAGAGAACGTGCTAATGTGGCAGAGCTAATAAGGCATAGCTAAAAGCTAGCTTGGCGCTGATACAGCACAGTTAAGAGGTTGCTAATTGCTAACGCCAAAGCTAGTGACTAGCTCATAGCTCAAATGTCAGAACTAATGGCTGGTTAAATGATAACTATTTCAACATTCCCACTGCTCATGAGGTTAGGTCCAAGCTGGAACAGTAGCAAGGCAGAGACCAACTGAAGTACCCTGCCCCCCCCCCCCCCAAAAAGAAATACATTATATATATATATGTATATATAGAGTGTCTCACTCATTAATGTTTTTTTTATTATGTCTTTAAAGTTTAAACCCTGACCTGTATGCTACAGATAATGGAGGAAGCCATCTTTACTACCCGCCCTTACACTTTGAAGGGCCCCATACAAGACCCATCTATACAAGTGTGCATGTAAAACAATCACGTTGTAACCTTACCACTTCCCCTCCAGAGATCACTGCAACATCTCTAAACTAGCCCACTGGTATTCACCTTGTTGGTTTGTTTGTTTTGTTCAAATGCCCACTTTTATTATTTGTGGTTTCATAAATGTCTCCATTTTACTTAGTGGACAAGTGACTAATGTGGAAGTTGTAAAGTGGTGAGACCTTTGACCCTGAAGTGGTGGGCGGATCCCTTATGTACCACACAGGACTCTGGTAAAAGGGTTGTGGGCTTGCCTCTGCCAGCCAATAAAAACTAAATGATAAGAATGCGTTTTTTCTGAATAAAAAAAATCATATTTCTGTTGAAGAACTGTTGTTAAAGACCAAATGAGAATGATGGTTGTTACCGCCTCTCTCAGTTAAAAGGAAACGTATTTTTTTTTTTTTACGTGTATAGAAGTGTCTGATAAGTGTGGTCAAGTTTTTAAGGTGGTATCACTGGTTGATGCCTGGCAGTTTTTAAAGACTTTACATTTGTATTTACGGACAGACAAAACTCTCTTTCTTCTTTCTTTCGATCGTCTTTCGATCTCATTCGTTCTCTCTCTGTTTCTCTCTCTCTCTTCTCCCCCCCCCCCCCCCCCCCCCCCCCCCCACCACACACATCCATCTGATCCTCCTCAGACCAGCTCCTGTTT
>CM059329.1:8235888-8265888 GCA_030340685.1 Protosalanx chinensis | reverse complement strand
CTAGCTGACAGCTATTGTTGTAGTTATGCTCAGCTGAGGGAGGGAGGGAGGGAGGAGGAGAGGGGAGGGGGAGGAGGGAGGAGGGAGCCAAGATAACGCAGACAAACAGCATCATGTAAAACAACCCTTGTCAGAGTGCGAAAAACCCGATAAATATATGATGATAGAATACGGCGTGGAGACTTCTGACGGCGTATTGAAATGCGAGGCGTGCGCGCTGGGCCTGGGCGCGTGTCTGCATCGACGAGAGGCTGGGCGGGGGTTTCGTCCTTGAGAAGTCTTTCTCTGCGACCTCCATCTCCCAAGACCCATCATCTCCATTTTAAAACCTCCATCAAACGGCCTCAGATCTTCAGCAAGGAAGCCTCCAGAAGCTGATCAGCTTTCCACAGGAGATTACGTTCTTATTAGCTCTAAATACTGAATGTGTCCTTAGTCCAGGAATGTTATTGAAGTTCAGAAAGCCCGCTAAGACTGGATCCAAATTAGGAAGCTGTTTGGCGGTTCTAATCACTCTCCTAACCAGCCTAATCCCTGTTCAATTAAAATTCCAATTAGACACAGAACAACAATCAACTGTATACTCGAGTCATAATGGGCACAAACATGCATAAACACCATTAATCAACACGGAGATGCGTTCTGAAACACAGACATTTGCCGTCGAAGGAAAAACAGCCGACGTTCTAGAAGACTCACGTTCCTCCTTAACTCCGGGGCTGTTCCCTAACAAGTTCAACATCTATGAGGTTTCTGTTGGACGAGCGTTGTCTCGTCTTCAAAGAAGACCACAATTAGCTTGTGTTTCCCATCATGAGGGGCGACATCTCACACAGTCAGACCACAGATGAAAACAACAAGCCAGCCAGGCAGGACATGCGGGGGGAAATACTTAATAAGAGAGAGACGGCTTGAAGAAAGACCAGGAAAGCCTCAACTTAACCACAACTTCAGAACTTCACACATTCCAGGTCTGCAGCCCGCGGTGGGGGAGAGTGACAAAGCGAGTCCCCTGTCTGAGGACATTTAGGCCGGGCGAAGAGATGAAACAGAGGCCGGCCCCCGACCCAGAGGCCTGCGGTCACACGCACACACACACTAACACACACACACACACTAACACACACGCACACACACATACTAACACACACACACGCACAGGCACACCCTTAGAACTGCCAGGCTCCCCAATCCTGGACTCATTAACACACAGCCTTCACACACACACACACATACACACGCGCAAAGACTCTCTCACACACACACACAAACACAGGACTTCCACCCACGCCTCCCCACCATATGATTCTAATCTTGGGTTTCTCCTACAAGCATTTGACTAATGAATGTCAATATTTTGGTTACAGTGATTCCCCTGTAAAAAGAAGAGGGCAGGGAGGGGGGGTGGGGGGCGGTTTGCAGTCAGGGGTGTAAGTACCCTGCAGGGGCCTGGTCATATTCCGACTGGGGTTAGTAGGAAGAGAGGAGGGAAACGAAGAGAGAGAGAGAGAGAGATAGGAAGATAGAGAAGGAGAAAGGGAAAAGTCCCCAGTCCCAGGGCAGAGTGGTTGAGGTCGTATAGAATACTTGAACACTGTCAGACCCAATTCAAGCCAGGCCTTCAATCAGGAAGTGATTTATGGACTGTGTGTGAATGTGTGTGCTGGTGTGTGTGTGCTGGTGTGTTAGTGTGTGCGTGTGTGTGACACCACATTTAACAGCCCAGCAGCATGTGTGCTCCAGTAGTTAGAAGGGGTAACAAGTGAAGGGTTCTTGTTTGGCAAGGTTCTAAACTGTAATGGCTTCCTCTCAAGTTCTCCACTTCCAGACCGTGTGTGTGTGTGTGTGTGTGCTTGAGTGTAACCGCAGGTTAAGTGGTAGTCAGTCGGTTAGCCTGGGAACCGTTCAGGATTTGGAGCTACACCAGTTCCACTCACCTCCTGTCCTCCAATCAGACGACTACACACTTGGACCCAGGTTCTCCAGTCTGGGGGGGGGGGGGGGGGGGTGCGGGGTGGGGGGGTGTCAGGGTCAGGGTCAGGACCCAGGCTGGGTTCATCATCTCAGAAGCTCTGAAGCTCCCTTTGGCTTCTGAACCACCTGAAGTCAACACATAGTCTAATTATCTGGAATGTCTGGACAGACAAGAAGACAGACAGACAGACAGACAGAAAGGCGAGTAGGAAAGGAGATAACGAGACAGGCTGACTAAAGGACCCAGAAATCAGGCAGTGGGTTCAGACAGTTTGTGAGAGAGTTGAACCGGATTTAACGTTTTTTTAGGTGGAACTAAAGATGCAGCTTTTTTTATCCAGCTTCCTTTCTTCCTCCACTGTGACCCAGAAAAAGGAGAGAAATGTACATTATTTCTGTCTCCTACTTAATGACATCAGAAAAAAGCAAAAAAATAATCTCTCTGAACTGACTCTCTCACTGAAGTTAAGCAATGACAGTCCAAGTCTGCTCTCTCTCTCTCTCTCTCTCTCTATATATATTTATATATATATATATATATATATATATATATTTCTCTCTGCTGGTCTCTTATTGCAGTTCTCTCTTTGCAGACATTTCTCTCAGAACCACCCACCATATATCCATTTTAACACTACCCAGCTTCAAACGCTGACCCTGAAAACCTTTCCTCTGCCTTATACATAGAGTCCTGTGTGTGTATTTGGATGTGTGTGTTGGGCTGGCCAGCTGGAGAGATCATAGGTACACATGAGTGGGCCAGAAAGATGCTCAATGCCTTACTCACCTAGAGAAGAGGAGGAGGAAGTGGAGGTGTGGAGAATGAGAGAGAGAGTGAGAGAGAAGGAGGGGAGAGAGAGGGAGAGAGATGGGAGGGGAGAAAGAGAGAGAAAGCAAGAGAGAGGGGAGAAGGAGAGAGAGAAATAGAGAGTGAGAGAGAGAAAGAAAGAGACAGGAGGGGAGAAAGTGAGAGAGAGGAGGGGATAACGAGTATATAAAGTAAACCATGGCACCAGCGATATTATAACCTTCCGTCACGTATCTCATTGCCGTGTCTTTCTCGAAACTTTCAAAGAGAGCAGAGACTTTTCCACCTAGAAGCTTTTCCAATTCCTGTTCCCTCCTATTTCTTTGCCTTCCTATTCTCTCCATTGTGTGGAGCTCTCTCCTCCAGAGGCATGCACCCCAGGAGCTGAAAGAACACATTGTAGTCCCATCCTGATTGGTCCTCTCTCCAAAGCAGTAAATGGACACCCCACAGCATGGATGGGGCCAATGTCAATACAGGATGATGGTCCAATCAGAGAGCACCTTAATAGGCCACCTGACAGACTGCTCATATTAACGGGACAGGGTGTCCCAGTGGTAACCCAGTTTCGGACTAACTTCTGTGTGTGCGCGTGTGTGTGTGCGTGTCTGTGTGAGGGTTTTTTACTGTTTGTGTCAAGCAGTGTTATCCCGGAATCCCACTTTGCGATCCATTCTCCTGTTTCTGCTGACCCTGAAAGAACAGTGGTGTGTGCGTGTGAACATGTGTGCGTGTTTGTATGTTTGAGTGTGTCTCCGTGTGTGTGGGTGTGTTGTTGCAGGGATTACCCCGATCCCTGTTACACCTGTGTATTGGAATGGCTGGATCAGAGTGTGATCTGAAAGGTTGAGCCATTCCCACAGTGCCGAGGGAGAGCAGCACACAGTACATCTGGACCGCACTCACCCAGCCTCAACCCAGTCTTAACCTCGCCCTAATCTAAGCCCATCCCCAGCACGGACCCCATCGAGCCCCGCCCAGCCTCAAGCCAGCCCCACTCTCAACTCAAACACCCGACCCTGTCAAAGCCCTCTGTGGCCTGTTCTAAACCCAGTCCAATATAGACGAATCCAGCTAGCCCAAACCTAGCTCATATCCAGCTCTAGAAATGTCTATTTCCGAGCAGGGTTAGGTATTGTAGACCACTGCACACTGAACTCTCCACACAACAACACTGACGCTTCCCCATAAACCCCCTGGGATGTGTAGCTGCAACCTTTAACATGTGTTACCTAACAGCACAAACACATTCCTGGGTGGATGTCGGGGATTAAGGAGTCATGCAATCTGCCTTTTTTGAGAAACCATTTTAAAAAGGCGGTTTTTGTCGGACTTGGAAAACAGTTCCATATGTTTAAAGTGCCGTTTTTAGCTTTTAATATTCAGTTTTGTTGCTGGGGAGAGGCGGGATGAAAGACACAATAAAAGCAGCAGCGTCAGCAGCAGTCATGGAGTGACCAGACCGAACACCAGCGGAGAGGAGCTGGATGATGTCCGGAGATCTGGGTCTCGAACCCTGATCCTGCTGTGTTCTGGGGTTCTCCTGGCTCACTTCCCCAAACAGCACAGCTGGGACAAGCACCAGTCTGTATCTGGACCAGCAGACACGGCTGGAAAAAAAACCTCGTTTGTTGCCGGGTAAACAATGTTGACAGCACGGGATTGGTCGAAATGGGGATGGAACCACAATTTTGGAAAGCAGGAAAGCAAAGTCTTCGCTTCAGCGAGAGAGAACCTTTAACTACCTGGGTTAAGACACGCCACATGTCGTTCCTCGTTTCCTATTCTGAAATGTCGGAACAAATCCATAATAAATGGCTGATTCCAATCAAAACACGGCTCTTGGCTCTGGCTTGGCACTGATATTGAGCTGAACGGAGGAAACACACTTCGACAAACTTGTGTACATCTTTTCTTGCCAAAATGCTGCGATCCAACACAAACAGCTCAGCACCACAGACAAAACCCAGCTCCCTGCTGAGAAGAACCAAATGTCTGTTTACACCGATCATTTGAACACTAAGAAGCCCCAGATGGAGTTCATCTCTGCTTACTTATCTCAACCACAGTTGGCTGAATACGGTTTGATATGGTCTGCTGTTATTTCATTTGGTTTGCGCGTTCTCAAGCTAGAGGAACATGTGCTGTTTGCAGTGATGTTCTGGACAGATTGCTCCATGTGGATCTCTTGTTCATGCCTCGTGGATGTAAGGTTGGACAGCTCCGGGCATGTGAGGACTCAGAGCGAGGCTGGACACCGCATCCTAGTGTGTGAGCGAGTCAGGCTGGAAGTCATCAAGGAGTGTTGGGATGGAGACCAGATACAGATGGCCGCTGGCTCCACAACAAAAACCTTCCACAGTCCGGAAATTTCCTGACACAATCTTTTATTTGATCAATGGACGTTGTGAGCGCGGAATGATAAGGCCGCAATCTGTCCACCCTTAACGTACGCTGACACCGGACACCTCATCCCTCCCTTCGATCACCCCTGTCTCTCTCTGACCTCTCGTCTCTCCTCACCAGCCTTTCTCCTGTCCTCTCCCCCCCCTTCCCTCCTCCCTCCTCCCTCCGTCCTGACCCTGAGCTGTTTCCGTGTGATGGAGGGTGGCCAGTTCTTCTCTAACAGAAGACTGCACTCTTTCATTTGGTTAATTCCAGATAAATGAGGCATGCGTACAAGGCTGGATGAGCGTGGGTGAGGGGGGTGCGTTTGGAGCCCGGAGCCCCAGACATCTTCATCATCTTCAGCCTGCCCCCAGTCCTTGATGGGCCACTGGGTGTCTGTCTGTCTGGGTAATTGGGGATGATTGATGACAGAGATGGGCTTCACAATATACCAAAGTTTAACACCGTGAACACATTAATGATGAGAGATTTACCAGCCGACACTGGGAGACTGGGATCCACTGCCAAACCAATGAGATGAAACTAAGGAGATGATTGGTGGACCAGGAACATGACAGGAGGTTCCACTTTCTTCTGAAGGCCCATATTGACATCTACCTATAGACTATCAGCACTGATTGGCTGTAACTCTGTTGCTAAGCTCTTTGGCAAGAGTGTGCACCATCTTGAAATCAAATATACCCGAGTTAAACAAATCCCTACTAGAGAGCTATACTGAACAGGGAACAGCACACAATTTTTATGCATCAATATTGAGTTATTTGTACAGTATAATCTTTTAAATTGAGCAGGAGTTCATTATCAGTAGATTAATTCCTCATAATAACTGATGTTCTATCACAACGTTCTCATTTAAATACATTAAAAATCGGGAAGAAAAAAAATCCTTAAGCCTTCCCCCCTTTAAATAATGGATATTTCATTATGTTCTTCTTCAGTCAATGTTCTCAGACACTCCAAAGCAGAAGAAGACAGGTCAGTATTCACTCACATCATCTCTCTATTCAACTGGAGTTAGCCAAACACTGACATGCGCTCACCTCTTTGATTATCATATTAATTAATCTTGCTTACTTGGTCGTGTAATTTAAACATTTGCTCAGGTGGGAAGGAGGAAAGGATGGCGTGAAGGGAATAAGAAGGTTCTAAAGAGCAGAATCCCAGGGGAAAATCCAGATTGTTTTCTGTTCACTAAGAGAACCAAACCATGTACAGCCCCTGTGACAGCAGAACAACATTTTGGAAAAAGGGGTTCTAATCCCAATTTGAAGACGTTAGTTCTCGATTAGTCTATCTAAAACCTTGGTTCTTTCTGACCAGAACATTCAATGAGGATTCTGTCAGTTAAACTCCAGATGCAATTATTTGTAGTGTGGCACCACAGAGAATGACGTTGTGTGGATTCCTTTCTTTACCAGACTGTCTAATTCTAGCTCTGTGAGGTCTGCTTATTCACTCCCCACATTACTGGGTCATTAGTGGTCATGATGTACCAATGTAGTCCTCACACAGGGGGATTAGAGTGAAGGCAGACAACAGGAAGTGACACACAGAAACTCTGCCCACCTGTCCTGCCCAGCTGTCCTGCCCACCTGTCCTGCCCACCTGTCCTGCCCACCTGTCCTGCCCACCTGTCCTGCCCGCCTGTCCTGCCCACCTGTCCTGCCCACTGATTAGTACTTTAAACATTAGCATCATCTTTACCATCTGTCATTCCCATGTGCAAATATACAAGATCAAAAAATGAATATTATTTTTATAATCAGAATCCGAATACGAATATAATCCCCAAGGGGAAACTCTTTGGCAGGCCCGTGGCTAACGAGGCAACCAGACAAAGTCAATTTATCGGCGCCAATGAATTAATAATCATTAATAATTCATTCGAATTAAGAAGTGGTGCATAGAAGTTTGTTGTTCCTGGAGTTTTGCCTGTCCCAGATTACAGGACACAGTCTGGCTGATTTAATCAGTTGAAGCTTCTATGAGTACATGATGAGTAAACAATGTGTGTGTGTGTGTGTGTGTGTATGCGTGTGTGTGGCTGATAGGAAAGATAATGACACTCACCTCAATCCGCACAATCACCTTGAAGTTCCGAACGTCACCCAGCCGTCTGTTACCTTAACACCACAAACTGAACACACCACGTAACACTGACATTCACACACACACACACACACACACACACACGAATCCTTCCTCCAATCGGACCTGCTGGTTGTCTCTCCTCACACCTGCGTGGAGCGTGCGTTGTGTGTGCTGTGTGTGCTGTGTGTGCTGTGTGTGTGCCTTCAGCATGTCTGTTTAAAACAGGAAGACATCCTGTTCCCCAGACTGGCTGTCTAACACCGAGGCAGCGAACCCACAGTCCCTCTGGACCTCCACTCTGGATCACCGCCCGCTGCAGACCCTGTGCAAACATTCTTTGACATGTAAATGCACTCTCCCGTGTTGGGAGATGATCCCTGCACTTTCAGAGGGTGTGTGTGTGTGTGTGCAGGTGCGCACGTATGTGTGTGTGTGCGGCTGTGTGTGAGTGCAGAGGACTGTGTCAGAGCGATGAATTATGCATACACACCATTGTGTGATTAGACTTCCCAGCTGCCGGAACTGTAATTGAAAAAATTCCCTCCTTTGTTTACGAGGGAAAATTGATGGATTGTTTGTTTGTTTTTTTCTCATTAGAACTTTGATGGCAGATCTCCAACATGAAAGAAAACTTCGGAGAGTTCCACACACAAAAACAGAACCACGCGAGCTCCAGGTTGTTGGGACTTCCTTGTGACAGGAGAACACAGCATTGGTCTCCTCCTCTCTCCTGGTATCCAGTGGGTGAGTGCCACAGAAGAACAGTGGAACAATGGTAGAACCTTGGAATAGCAGAACAACACATGAACAACAGAACAACAGAACATAGAATGCTAGTTACAGTATAAGTGACATAGGGTAGAATGGTAGTTTGTTATACAATACAATAGTATACAGCACATATTTACAACAGTGGACCAGTAAAACAACCAAAGATCAGTAAATGAGCGTTTGTGTGTGTTGGTGTGTGTGAGTGTTTGTGTGTTGGTGTGTGTGTTTGTGTATGTGTTGGTGTGTGTGAGTGTTTGTGTGTTGGTGTGTGTGATAATATGTGTGTGTCGGTGCGTGTGAGTGTTTGTGTGTGTGTCGGTGTGTGCCCAGACCAGCTGTGCATCAGCTACAAGCTCAACATTCCAGGTGGCGGCAGCGTCATGTGACCTGCCCCTCCACACACACACAGAATCACATCACACAGGTTGATGCTCATTGTTTTCCAGGCCTTTAGGCTGGACCTCACAGTACAGAACTAAAAGGTCTGCAATCTCTGCACCTGTCATTCCCCTTCTGGTGTGTGTGTGTGTGTGCGTGTGTGTGTTTGTAAAGGTGTGTGTGTGTGTGTGTGTACACAGTGACCTTCTCATCTGGATGAAGTTGCTCTTTTACTTGTGAATCTCCACACAAACAGCTCCTCTGTCCTTGAGCCTCAAGTGCTGAAAGGATATTTAACAACACCCACACACACACACACACACACACTTCCTCACACACACACACACTTCCTCACACTGTTTGTTGGGAGTGACTGACAATGTTGCCCTTCAGGTGAGGAGTGATTAGAATGCCAACAAGCAAACTCTCACACACACACACACTCATTTAAAAACACAACCACAGAAAACACACACGTAGTACACATTCACACACACACCAGAGTGCAAGCTCACAGCATCGTGTGACAAGAGGTGTCAGACTTGATAGCAGATCAACGGAAAGGATCGCAACACCAAGCAGAGTGTGTGTGTTTGTGTGTGGGTTGTGTTCGTGTCTGTTCGGGTGTGTATGTATGTGTGTGTGTGTGTGTATGTGTGTGTGTGTGTGTGTGTTTGTGTGTGGGTTGTGTTCGTGTCTGTTTGGGTGTGTGTGTGTGTGGACAGGTCAGTAGACAGGACACTCAGCTGCTGTAATTAAAGCTGTTTTAATTGGCCTCATTAGAGCTGCTATCCATCAGAGCTTGCTGACTCTGCGGTGACCAAGCTCCTCAAAGAGCTGGACACACACTCATGTTCCTCACAGACTTCAAACACACACACACACACACTGAATAGCCGCACACACATACTGAGCTGTTGCACACACACTACTGCTGGACATACCTTACCCACTCACCCCTTGGCCTACCTCGCACAAAAACCTCTGATGCTTCCTCACAGATGGCTACCAAACACACACACACACATATTTTCTACTGTCTACTGGCCACATCAATGCCTATAGTAGACAGACAGGATTTTCATACAGAGGAACTAGAATGAGATGTTTCCTAATCAACCTTGGCTGAGCGTTAATGCTGCTGGATGATAATTACAGGGAAGCAGATGGAGGCAGCTATTTCAGGACCATTCGAACAGCGATCATGTCCTGACTGACATAGTCCTCTAGCTCAACTCTAATCAAAACGCAAAACAGAGAGACACCGAGGGATGCGGAAAGAAAGGGATGAGGAGAGCTAGAGAGAGAGAGAGAAAGAGGAGATGGAGAAGGAGGAAAATGCGACGCGGCGGACGAAGAAATCAGGAGTTGGATGAGAATTTAGGGAGCGAAGTGGGAAGGGGAAAAAAAGACCCAGAGGAGAGAAATACGTACATAGAGGCCGAGAGGGAGCCAGTGAGTGACGAGAGAGAGGAGAGAAGGAGCGTTTCCCCCCCCCCCCCCCCCACCCCCACCCCCCCCACCTCCTCCGTGGCAGGTTTCCACACTAGGTTGATGTGCTAGATTAAGTCTAGCTGGGTCCTGAGGACTGGAGGGGTGACAGAATCCATTCACAGCTAATTAAGAGGATGGCGAAAGGCAGGCCATTCGCCCTGACAGCCAGGCAAACAGCAGCCGCAGCTGAGAGCTGGATAATTGGAGAGAGCAGTCAAGAGGTGTATTAGCTTGATAAATAAAGAGCGCTCTGATTCGAATAGCTTCACCCTCCAGCCAGACATTCGCACTCGAACTATCTAGCCAATCAGACACCGCAACACCAAAAAAGCTAGGCAATCATAGTCCCCTGCCAGATAGCCTGTCACTCTACAGGATCAGCTGGACGTTTGGACTCTACTGTCAGCTAGTCAATCGCACTACAATCTCAGTTAGCCAATCACAGCACGTTGTCCTCTAGCCAATCGCAGCACGTTGTCAGTGTCGCGTAAAGGAAGGCAGACGTTTGAGAACTTGATCCTGCCGGTTGACTAGCAGGGCTGGTCATTCTGTTCCCCGTCCCACCTACCCTCACCACCCACTACCACCTACTACCACCACCACCCTACCACCACCCTCACCACCCACCACTACCACCCACTACCACCTACTGCCACCACCCTACCACCACCTACTACTACCACCCTACCACCCTACCACCCTACCACCATCCTCACCACCCACCACTACCACCTACTACCACCACCCTACCACCACCTACTACTACCACCCTACCACCCTACCACCACCCACCACTACCACCCACTACCACCTACTACTACCACCCTACCACCCTACCACCCTATCACCATCCTCACCACCCACCACTACCACCTACTACCACCACCCTACCACCACCTACTACTACCACCCTACCACCACCCTCACCACCCACCACTACCACCCACTACCACCTACTGCCACCACCCTACCACCACCTACTACTACCACCCTACCACCACCCTCACCACCCACCACTACCACCCACTACCACCTACTGCCACCACCCTACCACCACCTACTACTACCACCCTACCACCCTACCACCCTACCACCACCCTCACCACCCACCACTACCATCCACTACCACCTACTACCACCCTACCACCCTACCACCCTACCACCACCCTCACCACCCACCACTACCATCCACTACCACCTACTACCACCCTATCACCCTACCACCACCCTCACCACCCACCACTACCACCCACTACCACCTACTACCACCACCCTACCACCACCTACTACTACCACCCTACCACCCTACCACCCTACCACCACCCTCACCACCCACCACTACCACCCACTACCACCTACTACCACCCTACCACCCTACCACCCTACCACCCTACCACAACCCTCACCACCCACCACTACCACCCACTACCACCTACTACCACCACCCTACCACAACCCGTCACCACCTACGACCACCTCCCTCACCACCCACCACCACCCTCACCATAGAAGATTCTAGAACCACACTGACAAAGACATGTAAGGGGCGATGTCATCAAATCCCGTTCACATCAAGAGATCCTCTGAGATCACATCCTGCTAACCTAGGGGCTTAAGGAAAGCTCCGGAATCATAACAGTTTTCTGACTGCCTGGGTGGAGCAATCTGACAGCAGAGTGTGATTTGGAACACAGGTTGAAAGGCTTTGAGGCAACGGTTGGATTTCGCTTGAAGTCAGGGGGTTTTGTGAATGTTGTTGGAAGGATTGGTTTTGTGTTTGGCATCTTGGAAAAAAGAATGATCAAGATTTCCAGAAGATAGAAAATGTGAAAATCTGTAGGAAGTGTTGAGATATGGATGCTGGTATGAGGTTAGGACCCTCTCCTGCCCCCCACTGCCCACAGGTCTTAATGAGGTCTCGCAATCTGGCCCTGCCTCTATCCAATTAAACTCAACCTTGCAATCTCTGCTCTGATTGGTCGATCCCATGACCCCCAGAGAGGATGCTGGGAAGACGGAAATTAACTTTTCATGGTCTGACAAGGTAATTGGCTGGATACCTAGATGGCAGCACTAGGTTCTCTTTAAGCTCTCTCTGTATCTCTCTCTCTCTTTATGTCTTTTCTATCTGTCTCTCTTTTTTTGTCTTTCTCCCATATGCTCTCTCTCTCTCTCTCTCTCTGTCTGCTCTCTGCACTTCCCATTTTCTTCCTTCTTCACCTCAGAGCTCTGACAGTCAAATTGGGTGTAATGAGCTTTTAGGAATGACTTGGATGTTTCCCACATACTCACTACTGAAATTGCATCAAATGTATAACTTTACATTAGACAGTTATAGCCTGCCTGCCTGTCTGCCTGCCTGCTTGTCTGTCTGTCTGCTCGTCTATCTTCCTGTCTGCCTGCCTGCCTGTCTGTCTGCCTGCCTGTCTGCTTGTCTATCTGTCAGCTGACACAGTCAGTCTTTCAAGATCAGCTCGAAAGAAGCTGCTATGTTACTTGTAACATCGTCTGATAAACTCCCGCCTTTTGAATAGATACTAGACCCCCCCCCCCCCACACACACACACACACACACCATCCCTTCCCCTTCCTTCCCACTGCCATGCTACTACTGCCATACTACTAAGTATTAAAACTGCTAATAATTTACCCAGCACTAAAATGAGATCTGTTGAACGGCTAGTTGAGTTCACCACCGTAGCGAGGACAGCAATGGCAGCTCCCACCATTAAATCATTAGAGAGGCGAGGAAATTAATGAGAATATTAGCTGGCTGCCTCAAAGCCGAATTCTACCTCAGAGAGACAGAGAGAGATGGAGAGAGATGAGGGGGGTGAAGCGAGGTAGACGAGCAAGAAGAGAGAGAGCGGGCGTGCGAGAAGAAAGCAAGGCGAGTTCTTTCAGCTTCAGCCAGACAGATTAACCAGCACACCTCCCATCTGGAAGAGGGTCTTTCTCGCTCTTTCATCTGAAACCAAAACCCCCTTCCAAAAACACACAGGAAAGACAGCACCAGGCGTGCGCACACACACACACCCACACACACCCACACCCACACACACACACACCAGAGGTATCTCCTTCACACCTTCCATACAGGGCAGACAACAAAGAAACCAACTATTCCTCAAAATAAAAATTTAAATTCAAACGAACGTACCCAGAGCTGGAGACAGGAAGTAAACATGCTAAAGGTCATGTTTCATTAGCGAGCGTCCTGCGTCTGTATGTGTGCGTGTGCGTGAGTGTGAGTCCGTGCACAGGCGTGCTCAAAGCCTGGCGATAATGAGCCGATGGTGTCCATATCTGCTGGAGGAACATGAATCAACACAAACAAGTCTTTTTATAGGCAGGGCCGAATTAGAGTGTGCATACATGTGGACAGACTGGAGGACTAATTAAGACTGAAGCACAGCTTCAATAAGGCTTCAAGCAAAAGCCACACAGCAGGGTCACTGTGACCTACCCTGGGGGGGGGGGCGGGCACTGGCTGAAAAAGACACACACACGTGTGCACAAACACACACCCGTGCTCGCAGGCCCAAACACACACATGTGGAATGAACACGCAAGTGGGGAAATGACAAGTGGGGAGTCACACACGTACACACACACACACATACGTGAACAGACCCTTCTAAACTCCCAGTCACCTCACCCCCCCCCCCCCCCCCCGCGCCACCCTCTGGCAAACCTACCAATCACGGTTCAGCAGTGAGCATCATCAGACCACACCTCTAAAACTAGCAGGCGAACGCAACACACTGGGTTGCCAAGGACGACCACAGTTATTATGGCTCAGCATCTGTTTGTAAATAAGTCACCTCCTCCCTATCCCATAATTGCGCTTTTGGTCTGCGGCTGTGTGCGTGTGCGCGTGTGTGTGTGTGATTGACATGCACCCTCTCTTTGACCTGCCAACACACACACCCATATATAGCTGTCCTGATGATAGGGAGTTCGTTGTCCTTAGTGACAGCAAGGTAGTTGCCCTGGTGATATGGAACTAGTTGCCCCCGGTGACAGGAATCTAGTTCTCTGAGCCAGAACCACACCTGCTAGTTGATTCTGTTTCTGTGGAGACAAACCAGGTCCTCTCTGCCAGGCCAGAGCCTGCTGCTGCCCATATGCACAGCCTGCCCCCCCCCCCCCCCCCCCCACTTACCACCCCCAGCACCCCCAACCTGTCCAATTACAGTAACGAGACTTCCCCTCTCTGACTGCTAACATCCCACCCTCCCGATAACCCTCCTTTCGTCCTATACTATACTTTCACCGTACGGCCACCATCTACACCAACCCCCCCACCCCCCCCCCCCCCCCCCCCCCCCCGCCCACTCACCTCCAGCCTCCCCCTCATCCCTCCATCTCCCCCCTTGCTGACTCCGCCCCTTCCCTCCTCGCGGGCACAGATCAGGGTGATTCCAGGAGCGGCGGCGGTGGTGAGGGGGGACGCCGACCGACCAACCTCATCCATTCCATCACCCCCTCTCTCTCCCTGCGGAACGGAGCGAAGGAGGGGGGGGGGGAGGGAAACGAGGTGGGGAAGAGCTGATGCTCCGTTCCTCCTCACACCTAGCAGACGTGTGTCAGACAGAGAGACGCTTGACAGGAGCGGACAAAGTGGATTCCCTCCCTCCTCCCTGTCACCCTCTCCCCGTGTCTGTCCTTCTCTCCCCCTCCCCTCTCTAGTCAGCCATCTCTCCGGCGCCTGCTGCTGCCACTGCTGAGGTCTTGAAAGAGACGATCAAATATTAAAGATGGCGGTTCGGTTTGCTGCTGCGATAGGCTCAGGTGGCCGGGAGGTGCGCGTGCGTGCGAGCGAGCGTGTGCGTGCCGGTGTTTGGCGTGTGTCTGTGAGATGTGCCTGCGTGTGTGTGTGTGTGTGTGTGTGTGTGGGGGGGGGGGGGTGCAGTCCTGCCATCATTCTTCCTAGTGAGAGTCTATTTAGCAGGCTGGCACACAGGGCACCAATATGGCATCACAGTGTGTGTGTGATCTGAGCGCCTCCACAGCTCGTTCCGTTCAGCATCAGTCATTCTGATTGGTCCCCTCCCCTCCCCTTCTCCTTTCCTCCAAACATTGGCTCACCTCTCTCTTCCTTCCCCTTCTCTCTCCTCCTGACCCTCTCTCTTCCCTTCTCTCGTCTCCTTCCTTCCTTCCCTCTCTATCCTTCTCGTCTCCTCCCGCCCGTCACTTTTCCTCGCTCCTCTCCTCTCTTCTCACCCGGTACACCTCCACCTCTCTCTCTTCCTTCAGCTCATCCAGTCAACCCCTCCATTCTTTTCTCTTCTTCATTTCTCTGCCTCCTCTTTCATTGTGTCGTGTTCCGGTCAATCCTTTCCTATCCTACTGTGTCTCCATCCCTCTCCTCCTGGACTCTCTCTCCCTCCTCCAGCTCTCTCTCTCCCTCTCCCAGCTCTCTCCATCCCCCAGCTCGCTCTCTCTCTCTCCCTCCCCCAGCTCTCTCTCTCTGTCTCTCTCCCTCCCCCAGCTCTCTCTGTCTCTCTCCCTCCCCCAGCTCTCTCTGTCTCTCTCCCTCCCCCAGCTCTCTCCCTCCTCCAGCTCTCTCTCTCTGTCTCTCTCCCTCCCCCAGCTCTCTCTGTCTCTCTCCCTCCCCCAGCTCTCTCTCTCTCCCCTCCCCCAGCTCTCTCTCTCTCTCTCCTTCTCAGATCAGACAGGTGTAATAGCAGGGTTTCTTTCCTGTTACTGTTATGGTTCCATCAGAGAGCACAGTCAGAGACCCACCTGTGCTGTCACTGTTCTCTCTCCATTTCACCCCCTCCATCCCTTTATTTATCTCTCTCCTTCTCTTTCCCGCCTTTCTCCCTCTAGTTCTTTCTCTCAGCTATATTGCCTGCTTTGTTTGCCTTCATGGTTGGGAGACAGCACATTGATTTCTGTATCAAACTGAACACTACATCTGTTCACATAGATTGAATCACAGCCACGTCTCTATTTCTTTGTCTATTTGTCTCTCAGTTCAACTCAGGCTGCTGGGTCTGGAGGAATGTTTGAAATTGACAATAATATTAGAAGCCTCCATTTCACTATCTTTCCCTCAACCATCGCCGTGTCGCATCCTCTCTCTTCATCGCAATTTGTTTCTCTTCTCTTTCTAATGTATCGTTCCCTCCCTGCCTCCCAGGCACAGCTAGAATGCTCCGGAAACACAAACAGAATCTCAATGTCCACTGATGGTTAGACTCCTACAACAGGCTGCAGTGTGGGTTTGTGTGCATGTTTGTGTGCAGTGTGTGTGTGCGGTGTGTATTTGTATGTGGTCTGTTTGTGTGTGTGTGTGTGTGTGTGGTGTGTATTTGTATGTGGTCTGTGTGTGTGTGTGTGTGTGTGTGTGTGTAAGAGTGTTTGTGTGTGGTGTGTATGGGTGTTTATGTCTGAACATGTGCTATACGGTGGCCATGACTGATCGCAGCGAATGTTCACCGCCGTGTGTGAAATTAATTTCTTGGCCGCATATCCAGCCAAGAATGTGTGAGTTTCTGGAGAAACAGTATATTGCCAATAGACAGCCGTCTGTAGAGGCAGATTATAAAAATAAAGACATAATTGGGGGCTTGGGGTCTGAAATGAAAGGATGACTGTACACTCATATGTTATATGGATTCAGTATAGAACCTAAAGGAGGGAGGAAGGAAGGAAAGAAGGAGGGAGAGGGGGGGAGGGAGGGCCGGGAAGAGAGGGAGGGAGAGGGAGGGAGAGGTTGGGAAGGAAGGAGAGAGAAAGAGAGAGAGAAAGAGAGAGAAAGAGAGAGAGAAAGAGAGAGAGAGAAGTCTCTGGTGAAATAGCATTCTTCAGCTGTCATGAAAGAGACTCACATTCATCACTTTCTGGCTCCGGAGGAGTTTCGAACCCTTCACACGGAGGCAGCACTTCTGCTGGTTCAGCTGCTGGAGAGAGGAAGAGGAGCGGAGCGGAAGGGGGTGAGGGGAAGGAGGATGTTGGAGATGAGAGGGGAGGAGGAGAGGAGCTCATTTGCTTGAGGAGCAGGAGAAGATTTGACTGAATGATCTGGCTTGGTTACTTGATGGGTTGCATTCACCAGAGTGAATTTAAACGCTCCCTTTGAACCACCGGAAAGCAAATAAAACCCAATTACTTTCCGGTGTGTACGTGTGTACTGTATGTGTGTGTGGGTTTGTGCGACGGCGTGGGGGTGAGTTAACATGTGTGTCTTCACGTCTGTGTGTGTTTTTCATGTTGTTTTGTCACAGCCACGGTCCAGGCCAATCAGTAACTCCAACCATCTAATTACTCTAGTGGAAAATTCATTTTCAAGGTGACAATTCTCTATTAGAGGCAATTAACTAAGTGGAGATGGAGGAAAGCAGAGATGGAAGAGAGAAAGAGAGATGATGAAAGGAAGAAAAGGAAGGAGAGAGGTGACAAATAATGACTGGGTTAACACAGACTTTAATTATGCTGATCAACTCTCTCACCTATTTCTGTGTCTCCCTCCCTCTCGTCTTCTCTTTTTTTCTCTCACTGCCCCTCTCTCTCTCTCTCCATCCTGATCTCTTCATCTACCTCTCTATTTTTGTCTATTAATTCAATTTAGTTCATTTACAAATCTCACTGTCCTTCATCCCTCAACCCCTCCTCCCCCTGCTCTCCCTCCCTCCCTCCCTCCCTCCCTCGGTCTCTCTCTTTCAATCAGAGTGAGACTTGTCTCAAATGTAGGAATCTAAATGTAATCAATATCAGCATAACAACATTCTCATCTGATTAGCTAACTTTTAATAGCTTGGGACCTCAGGGATTGGAACAAACCATTTGGAAAATTATCTAATTCCTTTTAATGGACCATCTCTCAGCAGTGGAGCTTGCACACAGATTGAAACGTGCTCACCACATAAAAAAGAAGCAGAAGAATCACTTCACTACTTTCATCATCTACAGCACATCCACACTATCTCCCCTCGATCCATCTCACCCCCCAACCACCCTGACCAACCACCCCCCTCTCCACACCCGCCTCCACACCCCCGCACCCCAACCCCCAAGAATTCTCCACCTCGCCCTCCAGCAAGCTCACATGGAACCTTGCCTCCCCCCTTGCCTCCCCCCTTGCCCCCCCCCCCCCCCCGCCCCCCACCCCTCCAGCTCCAGTGTGGGCCTCCTCTGGGAGGTCTCCCCAGCTCTGGTTCCTGCTTTACAGCGTGGCCCCTTTCATCCTGCTCTGCTAAGTCCTGTCATTTGTTCCCATGTGAAATGTGCTGGTCCAAGCCACAGCGGCTGCTCTCCTCCCAGGCAGTCATTAGGGAGTGAGCCTGCCTTTCCTGCACGCATGTTAGGGCCTTGTAGTTCCTGCTTCCAGCCGTGGAGGAATCCAGGCCCTCAACCGCACACACACACACGTGTGTCCCCCCCCACCCCCCACACACACACACACACACACACACATTTTATATACACGCATATGCTTCCACGCAGTCACACACATGGACACGTGCACACTCTTGCCCGCGTACGGGCACAGACAAACAGGAAGGCGTTCGTAAACACACACACACACGGTTCACACACATTGTAGGGCTAACATGCACACGCATGAAGTCAGACTGTTACACGTACTGTACGCTGAAACCACGTCCTCCTTTAAACCGGCCATGCCAACTTGATTTGAGTGCTTTGAGTCAGATGGTTCTTCGCTAACATACCTCCATTCTCATGACTCTCTACCCTGGGCTCTCTCTTTCTCTCTCTGTTTCTTCTTTCTCTCTCTCTGTTTCTTTTCTCTCTCTCTCTCTCTCTCTCTCTGTCTCTCTCTCTCTCTCCCTCTGTTTCTTCTCTCTCCCTATCTCTCTCTCCCTCTGTTTCTTTTCTCTCTCTCTCTCTCTCTCTCTCTCTCTCTCTCTCCCTCTCTCTCTCTCCCTCTCTGTTTCTTTTCTCTTTCTCTTTCTCTTTCTCTCTCTTTCTTACTCTTCATCTTTCTCTCTCGCTCTCCATAACGCTCATCTCACACATTATCACATAATTTTTGGAGTCAGCATAATTCTTGGAGTCAGCATAATTTTTCTCTCTCTTTTCAGTTCATCCCTTTGTTCAGTCAGCTGTGTGCGACCCTGCATCCTCCTCCATCGATCCCTCCTCCTCCTCATCTCTTCCTCCTCCTCCTACTTAACCCAGCCTCTCACTCGCTCCACAGTCCAGCATCTCCCTTCCTCCCAGCCGCCAGCGTATGGCCTCCTCTGTCTCTAGTTCTGGGCTTTTTCCTTGGCTCTCCAGCCGGAGATTGTCTCCTTTCAAGGCCTCAGAACCTCATCTGGGAACGCCTGTCTGGCCCTCAGGCAAAGGCTGGGGGGGGGGGGGGGGGGGGGGGGGCAGTCCCTTACCTAACTTGAAGGTAGAACCTCTGTAGGTCACTTGCCAGCCCACCTCGCACAGTGGCCAAACACAACTAAAAAACACCCACATCTCCGGCACAAGGACACGGCTCGCGCACACACACACGCACGAGGAACGCTGACGGAAATGACACAGCACGAAGTCTGGGAACGTTACAGTAAAAGTTGCTTCAGCAGAGAACAGAGGGGGTGTGCAGGAGCGGAGGAGGGGACAGAAAGAGGAGGGAGGGAGGGAGGGAGGGAGGGAGGGAGGGAGGGAGGGAGGGAGGGAGGGAGGGAGGGGAGGGAGGGAGGGAGGGAGGGAGGGAGAGCCGCACATGCCTGTGAATGGAGAGCAATGACAAATGTGTATTCCGTATCAAATAGAAAACATGGAAGAGGCATCAGTAGCTGTAATTGAATATGTTGTTTTTGTTGCCCCTGAGATGACAAGGCACTTACAGTTCTGTCAAAGAAGTTTCCTTTTCATTCACTTCACCGTCTTGTGGCATGTCTGTGCGTGTAGTGAGGTGTCCATGCTGCCGCCACCCTCGTCTCTCTCGCTCTCTCTCTCTTTCTTTCTTTTCCTCCCTCTGCCTCACGTACCTTCTGTCTCTCACTCCCTCTGTCTCCACCGCCCCTCCATCCCTTCCTTTCAGTTATCAGTCTTTTCATCCTCTTTTCACCCTGGGGAGTTGATGGAAGATAAAACAAGTGACAAGTAGAGAGACAGGTGGAAAGACAGGTGGAGAGACAGGTGGAGAGACAGGTAGAGAGACAGGTAGAGAGACAGGTGGAGAGACAGGTAGAGAGACAGGTAGAGAGACAGGTGGAGAGACAGGTAGAGAGACAGGTAGAGAGACAGGTGGAGAACTCTGTGAAATCAGTCCACAGACAGACAGACAGGTTTGTGATATCCTAACCCAAGTGTAGTACAGAGACAAGCAGGGAGACCAGACTCCCGGGTGTGTGCTGCTGGGAAACATGGAAGAACAGGGGAGGGGGAGGGGAGGGGAGGAGGGGAGGAGGGGAGGAGAGGAGGAGAGGAGGAGGGGAGGAGAGGAGGGGAGGAGGGGAGGAGAGGAGGGGAGGAGGGGAGGAGAGGAGGAGGGGAGGAGAGGAGGAGGAGAGGAGGGGAGGAGAGGAGGGGAGGAGGGGAGGAGGGGAGGAGGGGAGAGGAGGAGGAGGGGAGGAGAGGAGGAGAGGAGGCAGCTGTGAGGAGATGGTTTCATGCACTGGCACAGGACACAGTTCTGCTCTGTTCTACCGCAGTCTCTCTGCTGTGTGTGTGTGTGTGTGTGTGTGTGTGTGCGTCACTAGTCTTATCAGGACAGACAGAGAGAGAAGGCATCCAGTCAGTCAGATTAAATGACTGATGACAGGACCCAGGTTCACACCACTATCAGTTCTTAAAGCCCCCCAGACAGACAGACTGGCAGAAAGACAGCAACAGACAGACAGACAGACAGGCAGGCAGGCAGGCAGGCAGACGGTTAGCCTTGTCCTGCACTCTCTCAGCCTCCCGCCAGGTCTCAGTGTTAGGGTCGGCCATGATGGATTGCCATGGCAACTCCACCTGTCAGTGTGAGGGATGTCTTGACGACAACCAATCAGTCATCAGTTCTTTCTACCTGCAGAACTACACTCTCTCTCACACACACGTGCACACGTGTACACATTCACACACCACATGTACAATACACACACATGTGCACAAACACGTGCATATACACACATTTGGGCCAGGGTCTGGTCAATGCTATGGAACTCTGCAGATGCTGAAGGGAGTGTGTGAAGGGGTGTGTGCAGTGATGTTCTCTGTGTAAGCAGTCAGCATTGTGTGTTCAGAAGGACTCCATATATCAGAGCATGTGTGTGTGTGTGTGCGTGCATGTGTGCCAGTATGTATGTGTGTATGTGCATGTGAGTGCGTGTGTGTGTGTGTGCGTGTGTGAGTTTAGTTATGTGGCTGAAGTCTCTCCTGAGTTGAAATAATAATATGTAAATCTGCTGCCTTCAACTTTTATGCATCCCCTGTGAAGTTGTGGACGCAGTCCAACAAGGCTTCATCTAATGTATGTGTGTGTGTTTGTGTGTGTGTGTGTTTGTGTGTGTGAGCGTGCTTACACACCACAAATAGAGATGTTGTGTTTCCCCCACAGTCAGCGTGGTGGTCAGTCTGAAGGTCTCCTAGTCTCACAACAAAGCTACTTCCTGTACAGCTGCTCCTAGTGATGTCATCATAACCTGTCTGTCCTGCTCCTAGTGATGTCATCATAACCTGTCTGTGTCCTGATGATGTCTGTCTTATATTTACAGTTAGAATCAGAGAGAGAAACACATCCAAACGCACACACACACACGTACACACATCACACATCACACGAACACACGTCACACAAACATGTGCACACGAACAGAGACACCCAGCTAAGCGGCATGATGCAGGTGACAGCGGGAGACAGGTTCTCTGTGGCAGTTCCAGCTCTACAGGTTCCACAGCAGAGAACATTCTGGAAAGTCTCCTAATTAGGGGGAATGTGGTGCAGCTGTCTTCGTCACCGGAGAAATACTTGGAAAAGCTGCACGGAGGCAGTGAGGAACTCAACACAACATTAGCTCACAAACAGACTGTAGCTGACAAAGATGAAAAGAGACCTGGGGTGAACAGTGGGCAGAGAGGATGAAATGAGAGAACTGGAAAGAGAGACAACCATAGAAGATAGAGGAGGTAACGTGGATGGGGTTTGGCGGAGAGAGGCGCATGAAGAGAAGGAAAGTGAACCAGAGAGAGAATTGGAGAAAGAGGGGGAACGAGAAAGAGAGAGTGGGAAGGGATAAGAAGAGAGAGACAGAGGCGAGAGAAAAACCCCGATAAGATGTGTTCCCAACATCAACATCATCCCAACATCATCCCTGAAGCAGATCAGAGGAGCAAAAGAGGAGGGAGAGGAGGAAGGAAGGCTCAGAAGAAGAGTAGAAGATTGTTGTGTTGGCTATGAAACCTCTTCTCAGCCGTCACTTACTCTTCCACGCACACACACACAAAGAGCCACAGTGTTTCCACTGCATGTATGACTGAAATTAGACACCCTAGTATGAAGATGTGGTCAAAATAATGACACATAAAAGCCTGCCTTTTCACCCCCTCTCCCCAGTCTGCCTGTTTTACACTCTTCTTTATTAACTTTAAATTGTCTCAAGCTGCAGAGTGGCTGGAGCAGAGAGTTAGCAGGCTAGTTCCATGTTCAGCAGGATGTGGGATTACAGAGCATGATATTATCACCCTAAACATCGTATCAAACCTAGAGCTAGCCCAAGCCCTGGACCTAACCCTGGTCATTCCCCTACTGGGGTCAGAGTGAGAGGAGGGAGAGTTAGAGAGGAGAGAGAGAGAGTGAGAGGAAGGAGAGTTAGAGAGAGAAGAGAGTTAGAGAGAGAGAGGAGAGAGAGTTAGAGAGAGGAAGGAGAGAGAGAGTTAGAGAGAGGAAGGAGAGTTAGAGAGAGGGGGGAGAGTTAGAGAGAGGAGGGAGAGTTAGAGAGAGGGGGGAGAGTTAGAGAGAGGGGGGAGAGTTAGAGAGAGGAGGGAGAGTTAGAGAGAGGGGGGAGAGTTAGAGAGAGGGGGGAGAGTTAGAGAGAGGAGGGAGAGTTAGAGAGAGAGGAGGGAGAGTTAGAGAGAGAGGGGCAGGAGGATAAAGGGCGTAACAACTCTCTGTGCACCCGTCCTGCTGACCTCTCACATGTTCTCTTCCTCTCACAGTGTGTGTCTGACCTCAGCTGCCCTCTGCACTGTGGCTAGTGCGCGCCTGTTTGCGTGCGCATGTCATTCTGCGTGAATGGGCGTGCACGTGCGTGCATTTGCCTGTTGGCGCGCGTGCGTGTAAACGTGCGTGTGCCTGTCCTGCTGCTGGGAGCCAGATGTGGCTGCATATAGACATCCTTCCAGGGACTGTGAGGTGTTTACGACCTGTAGGCTGCACACAGTGAAGGACAGGACATGTGTTCACACACACACGACACAGCACAAGAACAGGCGTGATGCATTCACCCAAACATGCACGTACCCACACACGTACGCAAGCACACACACACACACACACAACAACACCCGTACAAGACACTGTTTTCGTATGAAAGAGTGCGTGTGTGTGTGTTTGTGCAGGTTTTTGGGGTGTGTGAGGATCGTGTGTGACAGGACACATGGGACAGGCAGGAAGCCTCAGGAACATGTTCATCATCCTGCTCCCGCCTTCTGACAACCACACACACACATCTGGAAGAGAGGGAGAGAAGAGCGGGGGAGAGAGGGGAGGGAGATCGGGAAAGAGAGGGAGGGAGGGAGGGTGGGAGGGAGGGTGGACAGGAGCGGAGAGCAGAGCTAGTGGAGGAGAGAGGGAGAGAGAGGGGTAGGGAGAGAGAGGAGTAGGGAGAACGAGGTGTAGAGAGAAAGAGAGAGAGAGAGAGAGAGAGGGGGGAGGGAGAGAGTAAGAGAGAGAGGGTGAGAGAGGGAAGGAGGGTCGATAAGAGAGGGAAGGAGGGAAAGAGGGGCAGAGGTAGGGGCGAAAGAGATGCTGTTTTTCCTCTGGCTGTTTTATGTGTCTCTTCGGTACGAAGCTATGTCTCTGTCTAAGAGCTCAGAGAATAACTCTGCTGTCCTCTTCCCCTCCACCTCTCCGGTCCTCCTTCTCCTCTCCTCTCCTGTCCTTACGTTTCCTCTTCTCCTCCTCTCCCCTTTTCCACCCTCCTCGCTAATCTCCCCACGGTTTTTTCCAACCTTGTTATTTTTTGAACCTCCACTTCACGAGCCTGACAGGGTCTCCACAGAGACAGGAGTTTAGAGCAGGGGCCTACTGTAACACCCTAACAAGCCAAATTGCGTCTGACTCATTCTAATCTCTTAATCTAATCTGAATGACGTAGTGTTTGACAGCGCTACCATAGTAATGCGTATTATGTATCCTTTTCCTGTCTGAGGAGGGGTCAGAGTTCAGAGATATTGTCACGTCTGCGGCCCCCAGCGCTTAGACGGGACCCGTGTCAGGACTGGAATGCTTTAGGGCCGGCCACACCTGGTTCTGTTTTAGGCTCCTCTGATAGCATCTGAGCACGCTCAGTGAGAGTGTCCCCTGGTGCAGACTTTACCCAGAGTTCCTCTGCAGCCACATCAGGAAGTGTTCAGTGGAGGAGGGGGCAATGGTGCGGGCAGATGGGACGGTGCTTTTGGAATAATCTACACGCGAACGGTACACACAAGCACACACACACACATGTACCTGGGTACACACTGCAGTTTCTTCTCTGCATGGGGACTGACTGTGGGTTAAAAAACCAC
The DNA here is from genome assembly GCA_030340685.1 of Protosalanx chinensis. Lineage (NCBI taxonomy): Eukaryota > Metazoa > Chordata > Actinopteri > Osmeriformes > Salangidae > Protosalanx > Protosalanx chinensis. Next base: position 8,241,284 of record CM059329.1, on the reverse strand, counting down.
CTGCCCCAAAACCATCTCTCTCTCTGTGTGTGTGTCTCCCCACCCCTCTCTGTCTCTCTGTGTCTCTCTCTCTGTCTCTGTCTCTCTGTCTCTCTGTCCCTCTCTCTCTCTCTCTCTCTCTCTCTGTCCCTCTCTCTCTCTCTGTCTCTCTCTGTCTCTCTCTGTATCTCTGTCTCTTTCTCTCTATGTCTCTCTCTGTATCTCTGTCTCTCTCTGTCTCTCTCTGTGTGTCTCTCTCCCTCTCTCATGCTCTCTCTAAGCTGATATGTCTGTTTTGACTGTTCAGGAAGTGATAGTGTTTCACATCTCTCTCTCTGCAGGCAACAGTATGATTCGTATAGTGTGTGTGTGTGTGTGTGTGCGTGTGTGTACATAAGTTAGTTGAACTGAAAAAGCTTTTAGTGGGTCTTGAGGGGAATAAACTGAGATATCTCCTACATTATCCTTCTCTCCCTCTCTGTGACCCCCCCATCCCCCCCTCCCTCCCTCTCTCTCTCTCTCTCTCTCTCTCTCTCTCTCTCTTTCTATAGTTGGACACACATGTCAAATCAGCCTTGCAGATAAACAGTGTAAAAGTGCTGTTTCTACATGATTAGAGGAAAGCAGATAAGCTATCTCTACTAACATGATTTAATAGGACGTGTGATAAAGGTTTAGCAGAAGCTACGCATGTAGCAGTTAAAACAGTAGACGCCGAACAGTACAGTTTCTAGAGTATTCCGTCCCAACTGACCCACCGCATACATTGCAGTCATTAATATTTAGGCTTGTTATGTACCTAATTAAGCAGTCAGTTACTGTATGCCTGGTAGAATGTGATAAACTACAACACCAGACAGCAGTGAAACGAAGACTATCCATGACCGCTCAACTGTGGATTTTCCGCGCAGGAGTTTTTTAGCTATGAACCAAACTACTAATGGCCTCAGTGTCAAGCAATTTATTTTTCAATCTGTGTAAAATAAAATAAAAAGTCCCGGCAGAGGCTGTGTGATAGAAATACCTGATTTTATTTATGTGAAAGAGGAAGATGTCAGATCCAGTAGCCACTGAGTAGAAGGCGCTCCTGCAGTCTACAGTCCGAGAACCATCTACATTTCTGAGGAACATGGAGGAGTCCTGAAGAACTGGACCAGACCAGCAGAGAATGAAGGATCATAAACCCTCATAGATACTCGACAGAATCCACCGTGTTTAACTATACGTGGGTGTGTGTCTGTGTGTGTGTGAGACATGTGGTGTGTGTGTGCGCAGCATGTGAGTGTGATGTGTGTGTGTGGGTGGGAGGGAAAGTGTCTGAAAGGGAAGCTCCAGCTACCTGAGGAAGAGGCTTGTCAGGTCCAATATTCGTCATTCCTTTCCTGGACACCCCTGTCCCCTCTGCCCCCCCCCCTCTTCTTCCTCCCCCCCTCCCCCTGCCCCGGCTCTGACCCCTCCAGGGGCTAGAGGGGCTCCTCTTTCCCACCGCTGAGGGAGGAAGTTCACTTTTACTGGACCTGTGTGTGTTGGTGGTAATTGTGTGGTGTGTCTCTGTATGTGTGTGTGTGTGAGAGACATGTGTGTGTGTTTTACTGGACAGGCCCTGGGGTGAGGGTGGAGGCACAGTTTTATGTGACGCCTGCTCTTGGTTACGGACCTCAGTTACAGGTTCTCTTTCATGGCATTGGCTCTCCCTCAGCCTATCAGAGAGATGTTGGATGTTTCCTGGCCCGTGACGCGACCTGCAGCCAGTCCAACAGAACCAGGGTACCAGAACCTCCACCTGCTGATACTCCAGCTCTGGCTTTCTGAGGTAGCCCAGCCTAATGTGCTCCCACACTGCTGTGGTGCTGCTGTGCTGGGTCAACAGAGAGCAGAGACACCTGGAACAACAACCACAGCCTGCTGACTTGACCGCTGACAGACCAGTTCAAACCACATGATCTACAGAGGATCTACTGACAGACGAGAGGATCTACTGACAGACCAGAGGATCTACTGACAGACCAGAGGATCTACTGACAGACCAGTTCAAACCACATGATCTAAAGAGGATCTACTGACAGACCAGAGGATCTACTGACAGACCAGAGGATCTACTGACAGACCAGAGGATCTACTGACAGACCAGAGGGTCTACTGACAGACCAGAGGATCTACTGACAGACCAGTTCAAACCACATGATCTAAAGAGGATCTACTGACAGACCAGAGGATCTACTGACAGACCAGAGGATCTACTGACAGACCATAGGATCTACTGACAGACCAGAGGATCTACCGACAGACCAGTTCAAACCACATGATCCACAGAGGATCTACTGACAGACCAGATGATCTACTGACAGACCAGAGGATCTACTGACAGACCAGAGGATCTACTGACAGACTAGATGATCTACTGACAGACCAGATGATCTACTGACAGACCAGAGGATCTACTGACAGACCAGAGGATCTACTGACAGACCAGATGATCTACTGACAGACCAGATGATCTACTGACAGACCCGAGAATCTACTGACAGACCAAAGGATCTACTGACAGACCAGAGGATCTACTGCCAGATCAGATGATCTACTGACAGACCAGAGGAGCTACTGACAGACCAGATGATCTACTGACAGACCAGATCAAACCAGATCGATCACAAGGTTTGATGGAGCCTGGCTTCTTGAAGGAACCTGTTCCACCCAGGGGTTCTCCTTAAGGAAGGAACAGTTCACCCATGGCTTCCTTGTTCTGAGCGTGTGTCTCTGTTGGTTCTGTCTCTGTGGACTTCCTGTCTGCCTCCCTGCCATAAATAAAGTCGGGGGGAACTACCTTACTCACATGAAAGGCAAGCCTCCCCACTGCTGCATGCTAATGCAGTCATATATCACCGTGTCCTGGGACTCCTGGGGAGTGCTGGCCAGATGTCTGAGGCCGCCAGGGGGCCAGGGTGGAGGGTGGAGGCTGAGGGAGGAGGAGGTCAGGGGACAGCGGGGGAGGCCAGGGGAGTCTGGAGGAGACTTGGCGAAATTTGGTGGAACCTTTGGGAAACGTTGAAAGAATCTTAGGGGAAGGTTGCAGAATATGAAACCAACACTTACAACCAGCACAACCACCTTTAAATATATATATTTACCAACCTTAATCCTAACCCAGGCTGAATCAGGAATGTCTTCGTTCTTCATCGTGCAAGAGTAGGAAGCGGCTTCGATAACACAGTCAGCGGGAGCAGGGCCAGGAGAGAAACAAGCCGAGGACAGCACACTGAAACGCTGAGATCAGAATAGATAAGCAGAAAGGTTTAGGCACCAGCAGCACCTACCACACTGCTACAGTCCGTGTTCTACCAAGGGAACAGGAACACGGCGACAAACTGCAGTGCTGCATTATTGGCAGGGAAGAGGGAATGACCTCACATTCGTTGCTTTATGTGTGTGTGTGTGTGTGTGTGTAAGGGCCCACACAGCACTATACTGAGCAGTTAGACCTGCATATAATCCTTGGCCACATACTCAAACACACACACACACACACACTGTAAACACACACAGACACACACTCACAGGTGTCTAATGCAGGTGTGTCCAGCGGGCAGTGTGACGATGGGGCTGACTCGTCAGATTTGATGCTTAACGTTTTAAATGGAGGGGAAAGGCCTTCCCAGCAGGCCCAAGACTTCTGATCACACAGGGAAGAAAAACTATAAGTCAGGATCCAGGATTGGGGATCCGGAGGTCAAGGTTCAGGGTTCAGGATCAAGGGCGTTCATGGCTGCTGGGATCAGGGATGGGTGTTTAGGAAAACTCACAGACTGTACGCAGAGCGTTCTCATTTACTCTCTCCTCACACACACACACACACACACACACATGACGGAGCAGCGATGGAGAGCCTGGGGCTGTGTGTGTGTCAGGGTCTGATGTGTGGGCCCTCTGGGTCCCGCTGTCCTCTGATCTCCAGGTTCGCTGAGTCGGCGTTGGGCTGATTAATGCATCTTCAGAAGGTTCTGGCACATCCCTGTTCTCAGACCGGGGCCACGGGCCTCCCTAGACAGCACTAACACCCGCTCTGACAGAGACGGGTGGGCGACCCGGACGTCGGAGGTATGACCTGCTCCTGAGTTCTCCTCAGCGCCTAATCACATGCAGATAGAGGGGGAATTTCCCCGTCGGAGGAGGAGGAGGAGAACCGGGGCAGAACCGGGCTGGTCGCGAGGAACATCGACCGCAGAACGTGATTAATGAGAGGCTCCGCCGTGGAAAAAGAGAATAGATCTTTGTGCGTTGGGGAACTCGCACGCAGGAACGCATGAACGCATACAGGCACAGGCATGCGCACACACACACACACAGAGATGTAGCAAGGCGCACAGAAAAAACATTCTATCTTTGATGCCCCTTCTCGTTAGGTCTTCATGGGAAGGCCTGTGTTCTTTGTGAAAGGGTGGGAACGAGTCCCTGACGCAAACACAGAGAAACGTGGGGACCGCTAACAGTAGGCGCACACCTAGATAAGAATTAGTCGGTGGAGGGGGTCAGATGGCTCAGCAGGTTACAATATTGGCCTCATCATTAAAAGGTTGTGAGTTCATACCCCGGCTGTGGCTATGTGATGTTCACCCTATTTGCCTCAGGGAGAATGTCCCTGTCCTTAATGTGAGTCGCTCTGGATAAAAGAGTCTGCTGAATGAGGTATTATTATTAGAGGATCTGCGGCCTCGTAAGTCACATTGCCAGCGACCGAACGACCAGTCAGACTGCCCTCCATTTGGGCAGGTCTGAATTCCCCGACACGCTCACGTTACAAATGTTGACTCTGGTCAAACCATCTCACACATCCAATTATTCCTTCACACACGTCCCTCATCACACTCCTACTTGGTGTCAGTCCTCTTCCTGCGCTGCTCTTATCCAAACATGCAGGGCCGGGTGGAGGAGCAGGCCGGGGCCCTTTCATGTCAGGAGCCCTGGGAGGGCGGAGCGAGGCTTCATCTCCACAGCGTTTATTTGTCCTTCTACAGAACTCTGCACCTGTGAGCCGTATCACGTTCCAACTCACATCGGGGGAAAAAACCTGACACTTCTGGAGAAGAAGCTGGATGCGTGTGTCACACACACACACACACATGCGCGCAGGCATTCACACACCTCTTACTCCCTCCCTCTCTCACTCTCTCTCTCTCCTTCTCTCTCTCGTTCTGATGATTATTTAAAAGGACATCAATCAAACTCCGGATCTGTTGCTTTTCTCTGAGTGGCCACGACGACAGCGTTTGATTTTGATTGGACGCATTCATGCTGGAGAGCAGGAAGCGTCTGAAAGAGAGAGAGCGAAGGTCTGGAGAGTGTGAGGCTGAGGGCAGAGGGAGGGAGGGAGGGAGGGAGGGATGTGGGGATGGAGGGATTGAGGAGGATGGAGGGATTGG
>CM059329.1:8225888-8230888 GCA_030340685.1 Protosalanx chinensis | reverse complement strand
GAGAGTGGGAGAAATAGTGGGAGGGATAGTGGAGAGAGTGGGAGAGATGGGGGGGGAGTGTGAGAGAGAGGGGGAGAGGTTAAGACGAATGGGAGAGAGACAAAGACTGTTTGAAGATCTTGTCTTTATTAAGTAAAGACAGATGAATTGATGTACGTTGAGATCAGGGATATCCCAGAGGGAGATGAGTATACACACACACACACGGAACATGGTCAGTCATTCACACATAGAGACACACAAACATACACATCATACACCTCCCCATGCATCCATATATCGCATGGACATCTATTGGCCCAGTGAGGTTGACACAGCAGAGGACGGAATCTGTAGATGTCATTAAAGCTCCACGAATGCGCGCACACGCACACACACACACACACACACACACACACACTGCGGCCTTGCGGAGAGCCACCTAAAAGCCAGACAGGGAAGCTGAATCCCAAACCAGACCCAGTCTCTCCTTCCTTTACCACCCTCCATCCCTCCCTCCTCCCCCCACCCCCCCCCCCCCCCCCATCCCCCCCACCCCCCCCCCCTCACATCTGGGATACATATCCTCGGATCTGCAGTCTCGCTGGCCGTGCGTACGTGTGGCTGAGCCTGCCAAGAGTCCGGCTCTGTGTTACCACATCCCCGCTGTCATGGCTCTCCTGACGTCCTTTATGAGGCACGGCTGTCATTTCCTCCTGCTGAGCGTCCAATCAGGCTGGAGCCGGACAGGACGCCGCTGCTGCGGTCACATGACCCGGAGCACGTGAGCGCTTCTCTGCCGACGCAGCAGGACACAGCTGATGGATGTTCAGGAGGCGGGGAAGTCGTGATCAACATCTTCTTTCTATCTGCTGGTACTTCCATCGGAACACCCCCCCCCCCCTTTCCCACACACACACACACACACACACACACTTATCTCTGCAGCTCTTTTCAATAAACGGGAAGATATGAGGTTCTATAAATCTTCCCACCAGATTTCTCTCTGGAGCGCAGACCACATTTTGTAGACGGAGCTGATTAATTGGAAGTCCAGACTGTGTGTGTGTAAGAGAGAGCGAGGACGAGGGAGAGAGACGAAGAGTCTGTGTGTAAGCATCTTTCATTGTATTTGTGCGGGAGTAGGTGTGTGTCCAGTATGTGTGTGTGTGTGTGTTTGTGGGTGAGAGAGCAGCGAAACAGAAAGCTTTGGGGTCAAGGTTCACCGGCTGACAGGTCAAGCGGAGTCCTTCTTGTCCTCTAATGCAATATTAATGACTGTACGTCCCCCCCTGCTCCCCCCCTGCTCCCCACTGCCCCCCCCCCCCAGACATGCTGTTGTTATAGATGCGTCGGATCCTCGTTAAATATTCATAACACCGACTACAGCATCACCAGACGCGAGGTCACGCTTAGGATGACCTAGAATGAGACACGCACATGCACGCACACACAGAACAGAAATCTTGATAAACTCTCACTGAGTCACTGCTGCTGAGCTGACACTGTCATTGGCTGCACTTCAAAGTCAGACAGCTTGACCACTTCCTCAACACTGACCCCAAGCTGACCTCTCCGCCTGTCTGCCTCTCTCTGTTGGTCAGTCGTTTTGCCTGTCTGCCTGCCTACCAGGCTGTCGTTCCATCTACTAGCCACCTGTCTTTCTGCCTGAGCCAGATAAAGAGAGAGTGGCTGATAGGTAGCTAAGTGCCATCCTGGATGCACAGAGGCGGATGAAGAGAGAAGGACAGAGTTCTGTTTCTGACGCGTTACCCTGGAGAGAAACAGAAATGAAATGTAAATCACTTTTAGATGAGTGGAAATGAAGTTTAAACAGACTGGCTGTTTGATGCTTTTCCACCAGCCCCAGAGATCCCTCTCTCTCCATCTTTCTCCCTCTCTCCCTCTCTCTCTCTCCCTATCTTTCTCCCTCTCCCTCTCTCTCCATCTTTCTCCCTCTCTCCCTCTCTCTCTCCCTCTCTCTCTATCTTTCTCCCTCTCCCGCTCTCTCTCTCTCTCTCCCTCTCTCTCCTTCTCTCTCTCTCTCTCCATCTCTCTCCTTCTCTCCCTCTCTCTCCCTTTCTCCCACTCTCTTCATCTTTCTCCCTCTCTCTCTACTCTTCTCTCTGACACCCAGTTATTTTATATAAAGATTTAAAAAAAGCTGGGAGAACCTGGAATGAATCCCAATGAAGCAATCATCATGTCCTCTGCAGCCTGAGCTCCCAAACCCAACTGGGAGCCAGGAGCGCTTTACAGGGTCTCACTTCAGGAGCAGCGGCTCCTCACAGCTCACCACATGACCCAGCCAAGAAGACCAGGAAGGCTGTGTGGAAGTTTCACCTTTACCACAGGAACAGTAGGATTAGACATGGTAAAGGGATTTTACAAAAGCCATACTACACTGGACCTAAAGCATTTGCTCGCATGAGGAATCGCGTAAAAACTCACTTAAATTCCAACGTGAAGGGGGACGGACGATCGCAAGGCTGCCTACCGAGAAATTACGTAAGGCGGTTCCTGCGAATGAGTCGACAGAACTCCCGTAGACTCGGCCTCACCATTCCTGCCTCGCACGAGTTCTGGATTCATGCTTTCAGCAGATAACCAAATGGTTCCCCAGATACCAGACGCCATTGATCAAAGCGAGCTACAGCTACACTCCAACGCTCTCTCGTCCCTGCAGAATTGGCAGAAAGAGAGCTTTGTTTTCCGATTTTTGAAAAATGATTTTTAGGACGGTCTGCACGTTAATATTGAATAATTTAGATCAATGAAATACAATAACAGACTCAACTCTGTTATCTATAGTATCTTTTTTGAAATGGCACCGTTTAATTTTAATTAAAACCAAATAATAAATTGTTATTAATATTCATTTAAACTGTGTGTGGTCGTCATTATGATTTGCTCTACACTTGGATAATAAAAATAATACATTCCTTTAGAATATTTTAATTAGTGCATAATCCGTTTCTATTCTCGATTTGCCATGGTGGAGTCCGTTAAATTGATGAATTCATTAGTAAGGCCAATTTCTAAAAGTATCGCCAGATCTCACCACACCATATTAGTATTTAATTAAATCAAATTTCAATTATGCGTGGCCATCAGGAGTGTGTGTGTCCTGTTTGAGTCGCAACACGCAGGTGAAGCTCTTTCCCAAAAATCAATCCTACCCAGGCTGAAGGCAAACTGTCAGAGCCCAGTGAATCCACACAGTGAATCCACACAGTGAATCCACACAGTGAATCCACACAGTGAATCCACACAGTGAATCCACACAGTGAATCCACACAGTGAATCCACACAGTGAATCCACACAGTGAATCCACACAGTGAATCCACACAGTGAATCCACACAGTGAATCCACACAGTGAATCCACACAGTGAATCCACACAGTGAATCCACACAGTGAATCCACACAGTGAATCCACACAGTGAATCCACACAGTGAATCCACACAGTGAATCCACACAGTGAATCCACACAGTGAATCCACACAGTGAATCCACACAGTGAATCCACACAGTGAATCCACACAGTGAATCCACACAGTGAATCCACACAGTGAATCCACCCAGCGTCTCTTACATTTACAATTTACATTTATTCATTTAGCAGACACTTTTATCCAAAGCGACTTACAAAAGAGAGCTTTTACAAAGAGTCATTGAGCATAGCAACGTGATAGACCCCGAACACAGTGGGTTTTTTCAGATCGTACATCATGAGAACCAATAAGTGCCAAGGGAAGAACTACAGTATAAATCCATAACACAACGATTGTGAGCATAAAGCAAGAGATACAATAACAACACTGGCAAGTCACCATATGGGGACCAACAAATAGTTCTAAACAACATTAGATTATGTGAAGTGCCATACTATTCCTAAGTGTCATTAAATTCTCTTACCTGTGAATCTAACAATTGAATCTTACCAGTGTGAATGTGGTTTAGGTTCCAGAGCTCGGGTTCTGCCATGCTTCTGGGAACATGTTCTCTGTGCCAAACTCTGCGTGTGTGTTTGTGTGTGAGTATGCACCGACTTGCACACGTGTGTGTGTGTGAGCACACATCAGCATAACATGGGTAAACTCATCCTTAATTATCCAAGTTGAACAGGGTGCTTGGTGCGTGGTGTGGGGGTTTGTGGGGGATTGTAGGAAGGTTCATCCAGGGTAGCTTCACCAGGTCAGCAGCCAGGGCTGAACCTTGGCACCAGGCTGGCAGAAAGCTGCAGCCATTAGTCATGCTGTTCTTAGACTGCCAATACCTCGGCCTGCCACAGTCAGGGAGGACAAAATGTGTGTGTGTGTGTGTGTCCCCACACACATTCTTCACACCAGTGGACACACTAAAGACCTCTCCTCAGCCCCAGTTTTAGCCCCCTGACTCTCTGTGTGTGCATGTCAGGGGTGGTGTGTATGTAAGTGTGGGGGTGTGTATGCGTGTCAGGGTGTGTGTGTGTGTGGAGGTGTGTGTGTTTGTGGGGGTGTGTGTGCGTGTCAGCGTGTGTGTGTGTGAGGAACAGATGGGAGGGCTGCTGGAGTGTTGCAGTCTAACACGGCTGAATGTATCTGAAGGATCCATCCACACACGTGCACTGATAAGGCACATGTGTGGGCGTGTCAGGGCACGCCAATTCCCACACATCTGTGCACTGCGCACACGCGCGGGTGAGTGTAGACGTGCACGCACCTACGTGTGGATTTTGATTACATGGTGCATGAAATAGTTTGTTCAAATCTGCAGCCTCCCTGCTGTTGGCTTGAAGGGTGCGTTTAACTGAGTGATAGATTGCAGCCACATTCGTATCTGTGCTTGCATGTGTGCGGTGTGCAATGAAGGCGTGGGAGTGTTTGGGGAGGGGTGTACGTGTGTGTGGGGGGGGGGGGTGTACGTGTGTGTGTGTGTGTGTGGAGGGGTGTGTGTGTGTGTGAGTGTTTGGGGAGGGGTGTACGTGTGTGTGTGTGTGAGTGTTTGGGGAGGGGTGTACGTGTGTGGGTGTGTGTGT
>CM059329.1:8096344-8225388 GCA_030340685.1 Protosalanx chinensis | reverse complement strand
CAGTGAACCCAGTCATTCTTCTGAAGAGCTATACTGACCCCTGCAGGCCGAACAGAGAACTCCAGATGGGTTTGCCTCTGCCAAGGCTGTCACATGACTCATGGCACTGTCAGTAAGCATCTCCTCATATCACACAGTCCAGTCACGCCCACTGTAGCGGGGCGGTACTATACAGTGTACACTACTATACACAGGATAGTTCAGTGCTTTACTCCAGTTCCCTCCACCAGTCCAAGTCTAGTCATTTTAATTGATAGAGCACATTTAACAACAGGCAATGCCAAAGGGTACCATCAGTTATGTCTGTTCCATGAGTTCAATTTTGGGGGGATAATTCCGTTGAAGCAAGGTTGAAAAGCTATGTCTGACTTTCTTTGGTTAACATTCATAGAATCTTTATTTATAACTTTTTTTAATAAAATAAAAAAAAATGCTGTGACCATTGCGAGTCTTTCTTTCATTGAACGAAAGGTACCAACAATTTTGTCCACGTCTGTTAGAATAATAATCCCTACGACGCCATTGAGTACACATCACCAGCAGAGAGCGCAGCACTACAGTTCTGTTGTTCGTATGAGCTCCACTGCCATCCATCATGTTTATGAAGAAGATTAGCCTTTCCCTTTGATCTGATGGTAGTCAGGGAATGGTAAATGATGATAAGACTTGTGTGTAAAAGACCCTTACGTTAGGATTCCTCAGAAACCATTGGAACAATGACTCACCAAGCTTGTATCTAAGGACCAATGAGGAACTTCCTGAGAGACCCTCTTCACCAATGAAAAACATCCTGAGAGACCCTCTGAACCAATGAGAAACTTCCGGAGAGACGCTCCTTGCTCTGCCAAGAATCCCATGACTGTGGAGCCATCACAGGGATGCCTTTAGTTAAGTTCAGTGGAAAAATGCAGTTGATTAAATAATACATTTGAAAGGTTGTCAGAGTTGGGGTCCGGAGAGGGAAGTGTCTCTGTCTCTTCATCTTCTGGATGTGTATGTCTGTGAATAGTTGTATACATTTGGAATGTAAACACATAGTTGTGGTGTTCCACATCTGGAGCTGCAGGCCAGAAGCCAAAAACTGGAGCTAGAGCCCCAGGATGAGGGTGAGGGTTTGTGTTAGGGTGAGGTTTGTATTAGGATGAGGGTTTGTGTTAGGATGAGGGTGAGGGTTTGTGTTAGGGTGAGGGTTTGTATTAGGATGAGGTGAGGGTTTGTGTTAGGATGAGGGTGAGGTTTGTGTTAGGGTGAGGGTTTGTGTTAGGGTGACGGGTGAAGTTTGTGTTAGGGTGAGGGTTTGTGTTAGGGGAGGTTTGTGTTAGGTGAGGGTGAAGGTTTATGTTAGGGTGAGGGTGAAGGTTAGGAGAGGGTTTGTGTTAGGGTGAGGATTTGTGTTAGGGTGAGGGTTTGTGTTAGGGTGAAGGTTTGTGTTAGGGTGAGGGTGAAGGTTAGGGGGAGGTTTGTGTTAGGTTGAAGGTTGTGTTAGGGTGATAGTTTGCGTTAGGGTGAAGCTTATAGGTTGAGGGTTCTGGTGGAAATCCTTGTAGAAGCTTGGGCGTGCCACACCTGGTTGACACCCCTGCCCCACCTTCGCTCCTCACACACTGCCCTCAAACGCACACACACACAGTGTGTACGCAGACGCGCAGACAAAACACACCTGGGCTCACACACGCATACGCCCACACATATTTCCCTAACTCTAACAACCAACTGACCCTACCCAGGTGCACAAACACACACATACACACACATGGGTACTGTAGTGTATTTTACATTGTATTCATTTATTTTATTTTATTAGTATGCCACATATACTGTATGTTCTATGTTTGCTCATTCCTGCCAAAGTGAATTCTATGTTTGTTAATCTTGCATAGCGAATAAACCCCCATTCTGATTCGGATTCTGATGATTTGACCTCATTAATAAAGTATACTGATTCTAATTTATTCTGATTCTGATACAAACCCATGTGTTTCCACACCTAGATGATCAGTCTACACTTACAGTAACATCCCCCGCACACCAGATATAAATAATCCTGTGAAAGATCAACTAAAATACTCAACAGGTGGATTTGTCTCAGGGCTAAATGTGACATGCAATGTGGACCGGGACCTCACTCGCTAATCCCGTTACAGGTCCTGATTGAAAGCTAGCTCGGCCAATGGCAGCGCAGTACCGTGGGCTCAGCCAATAGCAGCGCATCACCGTGGGCTCAGTACATGGCTCTTAACCGTGCCTGCTTCAACAGTCTCCCTAAAGTAAATCCAGGAGATCCGGGGAGAAAAACTCCACCAAGTCGAAACCATGGAACACGACTTTACCAAAGTGCCTGTCCGACGTTAGAAGACAGTAAAGGTAGGTTTTTATTAAAGTTTAAACGAAGTCAGTTCAACTGAAATAAAATACAATCCAGGAGAATGCTGGGGGAAAGTTTCCTATAGATATTCGGTCATGGGAACGGAGATGCAGTCCCGTTAACGGTGCCGAAGGCCGAGCTCCGGTGTGTTTTTAAATTTAGAGGATAGTGTTTCTGACAGTAGAAAAAAAAAGTGTTTCTGACAGTAAGTGGCGCGCTGTTTGTAGACTTTAGTGTTTGTGTTTGGAGCCACAGAGAAGCATAATATCGAATGAGACCTTTAGAAGTCAAATAAAACAAACTGAAATTAGATGATAAACTTCCACGCATTTAATTGAGTGAGTCCGTGTTGTAGTTGTTTTAGTGTTTATTGTTAACCAATGTTACATCATGTATGTGTATATATAATATATAGACTCTCTTTCCCTCCATCTCCCTCTCTCTCACACGTAAATATAATGATAGACACATAGATACACATAAACACGAGACTGTTTATGCACAGCAAAATTACATATAGTCAACAAAAAAATCAAAATGTATTAATGTAGGATATTTCACATTGGTTCACTGCACAGGCCATAATGGTATCAATGCATATTTTGAATACTAAACAGTGATCAGACACGTTTACATAGCTGACTAGGAACAGTAGGCCTGTCTCCTGTTTTCTGTATACTGTATACTATCTCCTACATTCTTAACATGTTCTACTAACTACAGGATATGTGTCTTCTAAGTGCTTCATGTCTGTCTGCTCTCCACCTGGGCTGCGCTCCAGCTGCTGTGGCTGTCTGCTCCAGCTGCTCTGGCTGTCTGCTCCAGCTGCTCTGGCTGTCTGCTCCAGCTGCTCTGGCTGTCTGCTCCAGCTGCTCTGGCTGTCTGCTCCAGCTGCTCTGGCTGTCTGCTCCAGCTGCTCTGGCTGTCTGTCTGCTCTTCACCTGGGCTGAGCTCCAGCTGCTCTGGCTGTCTGTCTGCTCTCCACCTGGGCTGTCTGCTCCAGCTGCTCTGGCTGCTTTAGAGGACAGTTCACTGTACTGCTGCTCACTGGTCAGCTGCTTCTGTCTAATCACTGGCATTGTGTCCTGATGCCTGATCTGACAAACAAACACACACAAATCCACCATCATCACTTTCTCTCTCTCTCTCTCTCTCTCTCTCTCTCTCTCTCTCTCTCTCTCTCTCTCTCTCTCTCTCTCGCTGTCTTACACACACACACTCTTTCTGTCTCTCTCTCTCTCACTCCCTCATGCAGACATGTGCACACACACATAAACACATCACCTAACTTAACCATCAATGTATGTATCTTAGTTCTTGTATTTCTCTCTCAGTCACACACAGGGGAGTTCAAACTCTTAAGTGCCAGAGGCAAAAACAAGTCCCACCTGACAACTATTCATCTGAACCTTCTCTCATTGGGATTTGGAGGGAGTGTTGGTTTGTGTGTGTGTGTGTGTGTGGTGTGACCCAGGAGAAAGATAAAAGCTTCAGTGAGATCAAAGGGGACAGTATGAAGAAAATGTAGCCAGCTGAATTCCTCACTGCTACACACACACAAGAAGACGCAGCTACACATGCAGCTAAGACACAGCTACACACACAGCTACACACACAGCTACAGATGCAGCTGCAGACACAGCTACAGATGAAGCTGCAGATGCAGCTGCAGATGCACTACACACACAGCTACAGACACAGCTACTCACAAAGCTATACACCCAGCTACACTTGCAACTTCCATAACCTGATGGCAAATCAAGAGACACACACATTCACCGCAGGAGTCACAAGCACTTTTCACTTAAACACCAGCACTGCCATGAGCTCAGCATGCAGGACTACTCCACATTTAAAATATCCATACCAATACATTTCTTTCTTTCTCTCTCTTTTTCTCTTTCTTTCGCTCACACACACACATTTCTTTAACTCGAGTAGCTAAAGATGCAATTAGGATGAAGTTGGCTTCCAGTTGTATGCTTATACTGTATGAAACAGTCATTTGCAGGAACTACAGCAGTAAAGGAAAAGGACACGAATCGAGACGCTGGCTGGGTCTTTCACTGTCTTAGAGGGAGGAGAGGGTAAAAGAATGAGGATATAAGACGCGAGGACAAAGAGGGAGGACGGATGAAGAGAGAGCAAAGGTGAAAGACAGACAATGAGAGAAAAGTAGAGTAAAGTTGTAGAAAATGCTTAAGCAGCAGAGAGGAGAGCAAGACCCCAGCTGGGCCTCATGCTAGTTTAATCTGAGAACTGCTGACTGAAAAAAGAAAGCTAGAGGGGGAGGGAAAGAGAGAGGGAGGGGGAGGGATAACCTGAGAGATATAATGAAGAGGGGTGGTAGAGAGTGGAGAGAGAGAAAGAGAGAGTGAGATATGACTCAAAGTTGGCTGATCCATGCTGCTCCACGAAAGGCATTCAGCGAGTTTAATTTGAAATTGATTCCAGTTGCTCTGTGTGAGTAGAGAGAAATGTGATCTTGGCTTGAGCCTGAGCTGTAGCTAGGGACTTAGCTGGCAGGAGGCTCAACCAGCAGCATTCATACCGGGCCCAGAGAAACAGAGTGAGAGAGGGCTCGGAAAGAGGGGCTGGGGCCCACCATCGTCAGGGCCAGGTAGCTGCCTGGCTGGGGCTGAAGGAAGGCTGGGCAGGGAGCTGGAGGCCTGGGTGTCTGTGGGTCTGTCTGCAGACATGGCCGGGGGACACAAACTCTGTTAGCATTCCAGGGTTGCAGTGTTGAGAGTCTAGAGGACTGGAGGAGCACGCATCTGCTCCCTAAGCTCTCTCTCTCTCTCTCTCTCTCCTCTCTCTCTCTCTCTCTCTCTCTCTCTCTCTCTCTCTCTCTCTCTCTCTCTCTCTCTCTCTCTCTCTCTCTCTCTCTCTCTCTCTCTCTCTCTCTCTCTCTCTCTCTCTCTCTCTCTCTCTCTCTCTCTCTCTCTCTCTCTCTCTCTCTCTCTCTCTCTCTCTCTCTCTGTGTGTCTTTCTCTCTCTGGTGCTAGTATTTACTACACTCTCCCTCCTATTCTCCCCTATCTCATTTTCCTTGCTCTCCTGTCTGCATTTTCCCTCACCTCCTACCTCAGTCTCTGTCATCACTCCTCTATCTCTCTCCCTCACCCTCCCTCTCTCTCTTTATCTCTCTCTCTCTCTGTCTCTCAGCCCGTATGTCACCAGTTAGAACACAAATAGGGGTCCCCTTAGACGTAAACATCAGAGACAAGAGTGATTCCAATCCCCACAGAGAGCACGCCATGTTCTTCACCAAACACAGCCTTGGCCGGAGAGAAAGCGAGGGAAAGACACAGAGAGAGAGAGAGAGTGCAAGCAAGCTACAGAGAGGTGGTGGTACAGTTGGACAGTATACGGAGAAAGACAGACACATAGGGAAGGAATGAGCGAGCAACACAGAGAGGCAGGGAGAGAGAAGAAAGATATACGACTTCTGCATGTTGGAACAGTCCTAATAGAGAATGTATGGTGTTCCCAGCAGCATGACTCACCAGCAAGCTGTGTGTGTGTGTGTGTGTGTGTCATTCCTTCCGAGGTCTACTAGAAGAGCTCCTAGATGTCAGTGTATCAGTGTGTGTAAGGAGATCTACCTTTCTGTGAGTCATCAGGCAGCCAGAGAGACACACTGAGAGGAGAGAGTGAACTGCCTTCAGCTTGGTTTCCAGAGCAGACCAGGTTGTGCTGAGACCCTGGGAGTGAACTGGCACTGATGGACACCAAGCGTTTTGCTTGTTTGTTGGGATGATATGCTGTCAGTACACACTCTGTTCTGCTCTGCTCACCATGCTTGTGTGTGTGTGTGTGTGTATATGTGTGTGTGTGTGTGTTAGAGCAAGATACCCAGCTTGCACTCTGTAATTACTCCCAGCAGTAGAACGGCGCCAGCCAAACACACACACACACACACAGAAACCTGCCAGGGCCCGCCAGTGTTTTCAGACTGTCAGAGCCGCTCTGGTTCAGCCCGGTAGAGAAGCTGGAACTTCCAGATGAGGACCAGCAGAACGTTCTCCAGCCAGACCCTGTCTCTGGAGGTTCCGTCTGGGTCGTTCCACCTTTCTACGCCGGTTCTGCCTGTTCTCTTCACTCCGTGGTTCTGTTGATCCGCTCTGTCTCTGTGCTAGTTCTGGGTCTGCGGTTCTGGTTGTGTCGTGGTTCTGGGTCTGCGGTTCTGGTTGGGTTTAGTAGTTAATCTGCAGTGTTTGGAGTGATTGGGTCACCGATACCAGATGTTTGTGTGGGTCAGGAAAGAGGTTGGAGACGCAGCTCTGATCGACCTCACGGCTGCTCTCTGGGTGGAGGTCTGTGTTACACATGTGGATTCCTGCGTGCTGGCTGAGGGTCTAGCTTCCAGACAGACAGCGAGAGGAGGGACACTGTGCTGGCCTCTTAGTGAGGGTTCAGGTGGGGAGCAGAGGTTCCTCTGGTCCCTGAGTCTAACACAGGAGCCTGTCTGAGACCCACCTGGAGGACGGTGGCCTATTAGGCCCAGATCAGTGTCATAGCTGTGGGATGGAGTGGACCAGGGACCCAGAACCTTGCTTGGTTCACCAGATAGGGCTGAATAGGTGGGTGTTTGAAGAGGTCTGCTGGTCTGTCTGCTATCAGCCTATCGTGTTTAGAAAGGTGGAATGTTGATGGCAGTTCGGAAGGCCAAAAAGGAGAAATGAAGGGTCGTTTGTTTCGTCGCCCGTGTGTGCCAGGGGGCAGCTGGCAGGTCAGCCTCCTTGGCAGGGTTAGGACCCAACGGAGTGGAACCTAGATCAGAACCAAAACTCTGTCAGGGTCTAGAAGCGGTTACGCTTAGCTTAGCTCCAAAACAGGACACACACACACATGCACACACACACACACTCACAGACACAGACACTGCTCTCTGGCTGTGATTGTGCTGGGCAGTAGGCCAGACTGTGTGAATAGCTGGCATCTGGGAGACATCTTGTCCTGGAGGGCTGGAGGAAATTCTTGCTCCAAAGCACCCATACTGATACTGCGAAGACCAGACAACAATCAGGCTAGACCCAGGCCAGACCCAGGCTAGACCCAGGCTAGACCCAGGCTAGGACTGTGCCAGACCTAACTAGTTAAGCCTAGAACTAGGGTAGACAATCAGGATGGAACTAGTTTCAAGAAATCAATGTCAGCAGTGTATTTAAAATCCAGACATCCTCTGAAAAGGGAGGGAGGCCTCGTGATCGGAAGGTTGTGAGTTCGATCCCGGCTGTGGCTACATGACGTGTCCTTGGGCAAGGCACTTCACCCTACTTGCCTCAGGGGGGAATGTCCCTGTACTTGCTGTAAGTCGCTCTGGATAAGAGCTAAATGACTAAATACAAGTGCAACATCACAGTTGTGTGGGTGCGGTCTCTTGCTAGACAGTAGTACAAACATGTCCTCAGATGGACTTCCTGAGGATCCTAAGTGCTCCCAGGGTCTCTGGGACAAGCGTGAGAGCAGTTTAGTCGAGGCGGTGAGGAGAGGTGTGTCTGGAGACCATCGAGGACCGCAGGGGCGTCACGGTGGCAAGGCATGCTGGGAACGGGAGGACCTGTTCGGTTCGACGCTGAACAGGAGACGCAAGACGAAGGGAGGAGCGAGGGAGGAACAGGAAGTGGAGGAGAGCAAGGAGGAGGAACATCGTACTCTAGCTGGTCTCTAGACAGCCTCAGAATAGTGCAGGCCGGAGGAACGGTGTACTGTACTGTAGCTGGTCCAGACAGCTGTAGAATAGGGGGAGGAGGAAGAGGAGGAGGAAGAAGTGTACCGTTGCTAGACTCCAGACAGCTTCAGGGCCCATAGTAAACTACTCCAGATCATTCCAGTGTAGACCTTGTTCCCTAGGTAACCGAATTCCTGTGTGCGCCCGGGTTCTTAACTGGCTCCACCCTAAAGACCCTCCTCTCTCCCTCCTCCGTTCTGCCTCCTATCCTCCTATTCCCTCCTTTATTTTCTTCTCTCCTTCCCCTTCCCTCCTCTCCTCCTCCCTCCCTCTCTCGTGTGGGGTTTGGCCGATTCTAATAATGATCTGTATCACGACTGTTAAGTGGAACTTAATTCTCCTATTCTTGTTTTTCTGTGTGTGTTTGCTGGTTTAGTGGTTAGCGTATCCCTCTGGCTGTGGCTGGTGGACTGCTTTTAAGAGGTTTGGCTGGCCGGCTGTTTCTGGCTGGCTGGTTTAAGAGCTGCTCAGTCCTGTGAGACATCCTAACAGATTCGGTCTGATGGGTCAAGCCAAGCAGAAGGAACTGGAGTAGCCAGCCTGCGCCCTCACCTAGGGGAGGGGGGTGTGGGGGGGGGGGGGGGGAGTAGAGGGGAGGAGGATGTGAGTTGGATCAGGGAGCAGGTAGATGGGAACCAGACACTCTCTGAGGGACTGCTTATGACCAGCGGTAGAAGAGCTCTTTGTGTGTGTGTGTGTGTGTGCGTGTGCGCATGTGTGTATTTTGAGCAGATCTGTTAATCGCTGCATTGTTATCTCCAGTAAAGGTCAGACAGCCACAGTGTTCTGCTGCGTTGCCATGAGAGACCCAGGGAAACACTCATGTCTGTATGCTGGTCCTACTGAACACCATGTTCAGTTCACCTCCAGCTGTGAAACCTACAGGTCACTTCCCTGGCTTATCACTAGTCACACTTGATCCCTTGTCTGAATAGGGTTGTGTGTGGCCTTGGCTGTGTGTGATGAAGAGTGGGTGAGGGATTCTGGAACAGAGAGTACTGCTTGCACAGCTGACAAGAATATTGATCTGTTTAAAAGAGAGAGAGAGAGAGAGAGAAAACGAGGGAGGACAGAACGGCGTTTCGGCATTCCATCCCCTCTCTTTCTATCTCTGTCTGTCTCTAGCTCTCTCTCTCTGTCTCTGTCCATGGCCTAGCCTTGTCTGTCTGGCATGTAGCCTCCCCCCCCCCTCCAGATCCCCTTCTCCTCATGTTGCTCTGACCCCTCCCCTCTGATAAGAGGGAGATCTTTATAAATATTTGGGTCAGTTTGTAATGCGTGTGCATCTCGAGCGTGTGTGTTTGTCTTGTGTTTGTGTTGGTGTGTTTATCTCTCCTTTTTTCCCGGCACCTCCACGATTGTGGCTGTCCCTGGGGGGCCGGTGGGGTGGCTGAACCCAGGGGAGGGTGTGTGGGAGTCGGGGGCAGAGCTAGCCAGGGCCTCATCCTGGGTTTTTCAAGTTTGCATTCTGGCAGTCTATTCTTAGAAGGGGGCCCTGTATAACTGAAGGTGACTGGTAGGGCAATGACTCACTGCATAGGTATACTAATACAACACATACACACACACACACACAAACATACAGTATGGCTAAAGCTGGAGGGAGTCTGGTGGCTCTGCGGTTAAGGCATTGGGCTTGTGTTCGGAAGGTTGCGATTTTGATTCCTGGCTGTGGCTATATGATGTTGTGTCCTTGGGCAAGGCACTTTACCCTACTTGCCTCAGTGGGGAATGTCCCTGTACTTGCTGTAAGTCGTTCTGGATAAGAGCGTCTGCTGATTGACTCAATGTTAATGTAAAGCCCAGAACATAGTGTAGGGGGTAAAGGTTGTATAGAGCGAGAGAGAGCTAACATGTTTGGGTTAGTGAGCTGTGATGTTACTGAGGTGCTGAATGTCACACAGCTGTGATAGAGCAGATCCCAGAGAGATACTGTCTGTCTGTGTGCCTGTCTGTCTGTCTGTGGGTCTGTCTGTCTGTCTGTCTGTGGGTCTGTCTGCCGGTCTTCCTGTCTGTGGTCCAGTCTGGTCCAGTCCAGCAGTACAGAGGCTCTCTCTCACCATCTGTCTCTTTTCCAGTAGGGTTTACTCTGTTCATCTGACCTGAAGAACACACACTTTATTTATGATTGTCCTCATATCGCTGTGGTCATGGCAACCTCTGTGTTACAGGAAAAGCCTGACGCTAATCGTGACGCTAATCGCCCCACACACACACACACACGCACCTCCCCACCCCTCCACCCCCTGTTCCTCCCCACCCCCCTGTTCCTCCCCACCCCTTCACCCCCCTGTTCCTCCCCTCTCCACCCCCCTGTTCCTCCCCTCCCCACCCCTTCACCCCCCTGTTCCTCCCCTCTCCACCCCCCTGTTCCTCCCCTCCCCACCCCTTCACCCCCCTGTTCCTCCCCTCTCCACCCCCCTGTTCCTCCCCTCCCCACCCCTTCACCCCCCTGTTGCTCCCCTCTCCACCCCCCTGTTCCTCCCCTCCCAACCCCTGCACCCCCCTGTTCCTCCCCTCTCCACCCCCCTGTTCCTCCCCTCCCAACCCCTGCACCCCCCTGTTCCTCCCCTCCCCACCCCTCCACCCCTCTATTCCTTAATCTTCCCTCCTCCTTCATCACTATCTTCCAAGTGTTGCTCTCATGATCTCCCCCTGGCTGTCTCCTGCTCTCCCTCTCTCTCCCCCTCCGCTCCCCCCCTCTCCCTGTGATGAGGTGTTGACACCCAGGCCCCGGGGGGGGGGGCTTCTCTGCTCTTGTTGCTTTCTTTACATTACTGACACCTGAGAGAGCTGCGTGTGTGTGTGTGTGTTTGTGTGTGTGGGTGGGTGTGTGTGTGTGTGTCTTGCAGGAGAACACTACACAGGCTCCAGTGTTGTACTGTCTGTTGACTAATAATCAAGTACTGTTCTATGATCATCAGTGGAATATTCACATTATTCGTACAGGCTCGTACCTAATTTCTCGCTCCCCCTCTCTCTCCCCCTCCCTCTCCCCCCAGATGCCCAGTCCTGTGACCTGTCCTCGGGCTCTGATGGTTCTCCTGTCCGTGGCTCTGGGCATCTTCCCTCTCTACAGCCAGTCCTGGGCTTACGAAGGTACACGCCCCCCGCTCACCGCCCCTCCAGCCCAGCCCACCCTGTTTCAGTGTGTGTTCAGCCAGCATCAGAGCTGGCCTGGGTTTGAACCTCGGCTCAAAGAGGCGCCTGTGATGTCTGTCCCTGCTAGGTGGAGCTCTGTGTGTTTTGGGATCAGGCCAGTTACTGTGTTGGTCAGATAGCCTGAACGATCCCTCGGGTATTTCAAAATCAAATCTAACAGACTCTACAGACTAGCATGCTAATCTATAAACCTGCTATGTTTGGGGGTCTATCACGTTGCTATGCTCAGTGACCGATGCTCTTTTGTAAAGATCTCTCTTGTAAGTCGCTTTGAATAAAAGCATCTGCTAAATGAATAAATGTAAATACTAGAACACTCGTAGGGTTTAGTACAAACTGTCTAGTACAGACCAGGACTAGACACCTTCAGAGATGTCTAGGATGGTCTAGACCCCTCTCAGGGCTGCCTAGTATAGACAAGAATAGATGGTGCCTATGGTAGTTTAGTGCAGCCTACAACACTGTGGCCTAGCCAGTCATACACTCCTGCCAGCACACACTAAACACACAGAGGTACTGAACAACACACAGACGGAGTGTGTGTGTGTGTGTGTGCCTGCTTTGTTCTGAACTTGGCAGAGAAGCAGCATATGGCTGTTATTCCACTGCAGATATAAATACCAGCTTTGAGCTGGGAGACCAGTGCCAGCCCCACACACACGCACACACACACACACACACACACACAAACGTCAGTATCAGCATCATCCTCACCCCTCACTTCCAGCTCTCTTCAGAATGAGAATGAGAATGATTTTTTTATTCGTAATGCAAGTTACACAAACAGGGAATTCACTGTGGCAGGATGGAGCAATCATGGAACATCTATGGAACTGAAGTAAGAGTAAGATAAAGATCAAATAGAATAGAAATAAAAAGGGCAGTTCAGTACTGATGACCATCTGTATGTCATAAACTCTTTCTGTAACAGCTGAACATCTTTCCTTGTGTCTGTGTGTCTGTGTGTGTTGTGTGTGTGTGTGTGTGTTGTGTGTCCAGTGTCAGATGTGCAGTATGGCTGTCTGGGATCTAACCTGACGCTACATTGTGGACCATCAGCAAGCAGGTACCGTCTGTGGATGTTACTCTGTGGAAATATGTGTCTGTGTATGCGTGTATGTAACTGGGTATATTTGTGTGTGCGTGCGTGCGCGTGTGTGTGTATAACTCTGTGTAAATGTGTGAATGCGTGCGTGTATAACTGAGTAAATGTGCGTATGAGTGTGTGTAAAAGTGTGTGTGTGTGTCTAACTGTGTAAATGTGTGTGTGTGTGTGTCTAACTCTGTACATGTTTGTATGTCTAACTGTGTGTAAATGTGTGGGTGTGTGTGTGTCTCTAACTCTGTACATGTGTGTGTGTCTCTAACTCTGTACATGTGTGTATGTCTAACTGTGTGTAAATGTGTTGCAGAAACATGGTGAGGGAGTGGCGTCTCAACAACAGACCTTTGGCGTCGCTGAGGCACCAGGTGACATCAGAGGGGGGGCTGGTGCTGCCGCAGGTCGACCTATCCCACGAGGGCAACTACAGCTGCCACGACAACCACGGACTCTTCCTCCACGCCATCAGACTCAAGCTAGGATGTGCGTGTTTATTTTTACCTACCAGACATAGTCGCTGACCATGTCGCCTCTGTAACATTAAAAGGTACAATAGGTCAAATCCAGTACAGATTTCTTCTGTAAGAAAAGAAAGGTTTTGTTCCTTTGTAAACATAGTATGGAAGTTAGTGAGGCGCTCTAAGAGTGTTGTTTAGAAACACAGACAGCCCACTGCCTGTGGTATGGACGCTTTCAGTGAGGTTTTTTTGTGAGGTTTATTTGTGAAACAAAATCCCCTCCTCTCCCTGGCCTCCCCCCTCCCCTCCCTGGTCTGGAAAGTATGTCATCAATATGTGGACTTCAAATGGCCAATACCTTTCAATATAAAAAGGTTGTGGCTGTAGTTAATATATATATATATATATATATATATATATTAGTACAGTGTTAGTACAGAGAAGAGTGACTCCCTCTCCCTGGTCTCCCCCCTCCCTGCCCTCCCTGGCTTCCCCCTCCCTGGTCCCCCACCCCTCCTTGGTCTCCCCTCCCTGGCCTCCTTAAGTACAGACACACTGGCAGAATGACAGGAAGTCCAACATGCAAAAAGGAAGTCCACTGGTGAGACAGGAAACTGGAGGCTAATCTTCTGCCTAGGAACAATACTGTGGACAGGAAGGGATCTCATCAGAACAGTTTCCTGATGTGGAGCGATGCAGTACACACACACACACCCTCTACATAGAGATGTGTGTGTGTGTGTGTGTTTGTTTTATAAAACAAAGCCCCCAATAATCAAGCCCTCATGTTGTACTCTATTTCCCAGATCCACCAGAGCAGCTAAGCGTTTCCTGTCAAATGCCCAATCATAGGCTGGTTATATGTTCATGGGAGGATCCAGTGAAGAGTAACCTCCCCTCCCAGTACTACGCCACCTACAGGTAAGACAGAGGGATGCTTTCTACCCCTCATCCCCACCCCTTTATCCCCACTTCTAACTACCCCCCCTCCCTGGGTGTTAGACGATCGAACATCTTCCTTTTTGCCCAGCAGGGGGCCGAACCAGAAGACAGATAGTCCGTGTGTGATTGACCCCTCCCTCCACTGCTGCATCATCGAGTCGCCGCCCATATATCAGTCTTATCACAAGCTGAACATCACCCAGGCCAACGCACTGGGCACCCACACCACCCTGGTCAACGTCCAGCTGAAAAAGCTCTGTAAGCAGCTCTCTGCCTGCCTGCCTGTCTGTCTGTCTGCTGGTCTGGCTGTTGGTGTGCCTGGTATTGTTATAGGCTGAGAATTGTTCTCAACCTATTTGTGTGCTTGAACTAAAGGCACCCCACCCTCCCTTCTACTCTTCCAGTGAAACCGGACCCCCCAGAGGGCTTGTGGGTGCAGGGGGTGCAGGCTTCCCCCAAGAAGCTGAATGTGAGCTGGCTCTACCCGTCCTCCTGGGAATACTCAGCTCGCTTCCCCCTGTCCTTCCAGCTGCAGTACCGCCCCCTGGGCTCCAAGCACTGGTCCACCGTACGTCCCCCATCCCCCGGGCCTGTCTGTGTGTGTGTCTCCCTCTCTTCCACGTCCTTCTCCACTGTCTTTCTGGTCCCTTACTCCCATTCTACCCCTGCCTCTTCCCCTCAGTTGGAGAGTATGTCCAGCCCTCTGGTGATAACCGACGCCCTGGCAGGCCATGCCCACGAGCTGCAGGTTCGAGCCCGGGATCAGGTGGAGTTGAGCAGCCAATGGAGTGAATGGACCCCCCTGCAACTGGTGTGGCCCTGGACAGGTCAGGGACTACACACACTCATACACACACGCAAATACGCATATGCAGTACACGTGCATAACCACAGGATGTCTTAGAATCGGCTTTGTTTACAATGTGGCACCTTATATTTGTACGTGTGTGTGTGTCAGATCTCAGCCCAGAGCCAGAGGAGCTAGATGACATGATCCCGTTTTCTACTGATGATCCAGATGAAGCTGCCACCAGAACCTCCACTGAGAGCGCAGAGAGTCACGGTAAGGCGCACATTGGTCCCAAACACACACACACACTTAACACACATAGAGCCTCATGTGATTGATGGAAGTGTTTGTGTGAAGGCTGTAATAAACAGTTTTAGATGAGGTTTCTCCTGGGAGTCGTTAAACTTAGACAAGAAAAAAAAAGCACCAACAGAGATAATCACAGACGTACAGAATACACTGATCTATCTCTGACTCTCTCTCTCTCTGTCCCTTTGTGTGTGTCTCTCTCTCTCTCTCTCTCTCTCTCTCCCTTTCTCTCTCTCTCTCTCTCTCTCTCCCTTTCTCTCTCTCTCTCTCTCTGTCTCTCTCTCTCTCTCTCCCTTTCTCTCTCTGTCTCTCTCTCTCTCCCTTTCTCTCTCTGTCTCTCTCTCTCTCTCTCTCCCTTTCTCTCTCTGTCTCTCTCTCCCTTTCTCTCTTTGTCTCTCTCTCTCTCTCTGTGTCTCTCTCTCTCTCTGTCTCTCCCCCTCCACCCTCTAACCCAGGCTCTAAGGATGATGATGCAGACTTGGGCCTGGTCATTCTCATGGCGTTGTTTGCC
The DNA here is from genome assembly GCA_030340685.1 of Protosalanx chinensis. Classification (NCBI taxonomy): domain Eukaryota; kingdom Metazoa; phylum Chordata; class Actinopteri; order Osmeriformes; family Salangidae; genus Protosalanx; species Protosalanx chinensis. Next base: position 8,210,015 of record CM059329.1, on the reverse strand, counting down.
GCCTTCATCTTGGTCACTGTGACTTTCCTCTTCGTCCTGATGTGGTGAGAAGCGTCTGCTGTGCACACACACACATACACACACGTACAATTTGGTATACGTAATATTTTATATATTTTTCGTGTTTTTCTGTCAATGAAGGGTGAGGCAGAGAAGGCGGGAACAAGGAACCAAACAGGAAGTAACCTCCATGATGAAGTTGAAGTCAATGCCAGTCTAAGGTGAGTTAGACACAGACCCCAGAACTGAAGCTGGATCCACTGACCACTGGCCTGTCTCTCTTTCAGCCTTTCTCTCTTTCAGCCTGTCTCATTTTCAGCCTGTCTCACTTTCAGCCTATCTCTCTTTCAGCCTGTCTCACTTTCAGCCTGTCTCACTTTCAGCCTGTCTCTCTTTCAGCCTGTCTCTCTTTCAGCCTGTCTCACTTTCAGCCTGTCTCACTTTCAGCCTGTCTCACTTTCAGCCTGTCTCTCTTTCAGCCTGTCTCACTTTCAGCCTGCCAGTCTGTCTGTCGGCTCAGTAATCTCTTTCCACACTGCAGCCAATGCTGAGCTATGATTCATACAGCACACACTGTATAATGCACCTCCTTCCTCTCCTCTCTTATCTTATCTTATCCTCTACCTCCCCTCCTCAGACCTTGTGGGTCATACAGGAACAGGAACACACCCCTGTCACAGGGCGTGCCGGCCACATCACGCAACCCACAATGCACCTGGAGCCTCCACACCCAGTGACCCACTAAGCATCTGGAGCACGTCTGGTCAAGGCGCTTCTCTGGACTAGCTACTCTCCGGGGTCACGTGACTGAAACCTCAAACCTCACAGCTACATTTGGACTGGATGTTTCACATCTGAAACAAGAATGTTCCAGAAAACTGCCATCCCCTCAACCCAGAAGTGCTACGGTCCAGTTCTCTCACAGTTCTGTTCTTCATGCGTGAGTTCCCAGAAGAGAACGTTCTTCTCCGTTGTTCCTGTTGTGACTGTTGGAACGTTGTACAGCCAGCCAGGCTCAACGGTTGGTTGATAGCAGACAGCAAGTAAGGGCATTATTGGTCACTTCAGCTAGTTGTGGAGCTACAACTCCTGCTATTGGCTGCTGACACCCATCACATGACGAGGGGACTGGAGAGCGTGGATGACATCATTGGTGTCCAGCCCTCCTCCTTCCCTCCCTCCCGTTCTTTTCTAGGTTGCACTACCCCTGTCCTGGCCCTCCTCCTCCCACCACCCTCAACCCATTCTCCCAATCCCCCCCCGAATCGAACAGTTCTCAGACCCAACTCACCAGAGCTGGGCAGAGGATATTATCGTCTGTTTCAACAGCCATACCATCGACATGGTGCGCAGCCAGCCAGCCTGCCTGTGAGGTGTGTGTGAGGTCTGTCCCCATTAGCGTCCTCTCCAGCCAGTATATGCATGACCTCTGGAAGCTTTTCTCATGTAGTCATCGTTGTATGTTAACCAATTACTGAGAGTTTGTTTTTTTCTTTTTCATGTTTCTTAACGTGTATTCAGGTTGCGTGTTGTTTGTGTGTGTGTGTGTGTGCGTGCGGGTGCGTGTGTTCCCCAGTCGTGAAGCTGCGTTGTTAGCTAGCTAGCCCCCTCCCCACAACCCCCCCCCCCCCCCCCCCTCGGTGTGCGTCACCTGATGATCTACCTCCAGCTACGCAGTATGGTGGGTTCATCTTCTCAGTGAAAGCGTCTCGCAGAAGCGTCGGCGAAGTGTTCATCCCCCCCCCCCCTCGCTGTTTTGCTCGTCTGGCCAGCAACCAACGTGGAAAATGACATTCTCATTGGTGCTCAGAGCGAGAGGCGGGAGGGGGGGAGGAGCAGAAGACAACATCAGTTCCACATAACTCCGATTTCAAACTGGCCAAGGCGGTTACTGTCTCACAAGTTCTGAATCTCTGGAGCACATTTCAGTGTTGAGGACACATCAGCTGAGTGGTGCTGCCGTCCAGAGATACTGATGCCAAAACTAGTTTGCAGTGTAAAAAAAAAAGTAGTATGGCCGTGGTTTTTGGTAGCTACGGTTGTTTCTGTAATGAGGGGTTATGGGTAATGTGGTGTGGTTGGAGTTGATTAGATGAGTCTTGGTGTTTGGGTGTGACTGTGACGTTCGAATCTGAAGGTTGGCGTTGGTATGCGAGAGACACAGAGACCGTTTTCCAATTTCTTGGAGGACCAACCAGATCGTTCATCTGACAGAATCATTCTAGACCTTCATGCCAAAATGACCCTACAGTGTGACAAACCCAGATCTTTTCATTTAGCGATAAAGAATCTTAATCTGAACGTCCTCCACGGTTATAGGAGAGGTCTCCTGTCTCCTCGCTCGACCAAACGCCATGTGAGACCGCTGACTGAATTCAAGCCTCGATCATGTTCAGAATCTCAGATTGCAATTCTCAATCTGAACTTGAAAGGAGGTCTCAAAAATGTTAAATGTTTTTTTATTTTTTAAGCAATATCCAGTTTATTTCTTTGGCCTGTCCACCAGATGACAGTATGATATGACTTGTTTTGCCCTTCCACCCAGAGCCAGGCCTTCGCAGTGACTGTTTATTCACTGGGCCGTTTCTTTCTTGTTCACTGTGACTAGTGGCAACACCAGCGTCTGATTAGCCAGACTTCATGGTCTTATCTCCCATACAGATTTGTACATAGTCTATTTTGCTTCACATGTTTCACAATACAATAAGCTGTTTTCATACTTTACACGTTTGTACTTCTGTGGAATAAACTTTTTCACTATTGATTTTTGTGTCGTCACAGTTTGTATTGATCGAGTTCAAACAGCTGAACAACTCGAGTGTGTTGCTATTGGACTAAGATGATCAGCTGACCACACAACCAGCTGGACTGTGTCAAAGAAAACCAGGAGGCAACATCACAACACCCCCTTTCCCCCCCTTCCTCCCCTTTCCTCCCCCTTCCTCCCCTTTCCTCCCCCTTCCTCCCCTTTACTCTTCTAACCTCTTTCCAACCCCAGTTCACTGGAAAATTCTCCGCAGAACATTTTGCAGTCAATGACCCCTAATCCCACCCTCCTAAATTAGAATCTCTTTTTCCTGACTGAGCAGAGAATCATTTCCTGTCACGAGGATTTCAAGGTCAGTTCTTTTTATCCATCTGCAGTGTGGCTGCCTGCTTGACTGGGGTTTATAAAGTGTGTGCAAATGTGCTTTAGCCACTAAAACACAATAAGCCACACAAACAGAGGTTCAGTTTATGTTCAGATTAATTCTTAAAAAGAACACAGTTTCCAACAAACCAGTCTCACCTAAATCACACAACTCCAACAAATATGAAATAACTAGAGGGCTAACGTAAAAAAAAAAGAATCAGAAAGTCAATAAATTAATATTCCAAAACAACAAAATGCATTAAAGAAAATGTGCAAAATTCAACATATTGCAATAATTAAAGACACATACGTAATTGTCAGCAGCAGTATTCCAGTTTGGTGTGTGTAGAGTGAGCTCATATGTAAAGGCCAGCTGTAGGACAGCTACCTTATGTAGTTTGACACTCCAAACCTGCTCTGAACACCAACTCTAACTTAGTTTGACTGGTTTAAATAAGTCAGTAATCAGTAACACCAACAGCTATGGATATTTCTTAAGAACGCTGATTGGAAAGTACAATTCTGAGTAAACAGAGAAAATATGACTCAACTATGCCCCCTGGTGGACAGAAAGGTAACCAGTAAAATCCATCTCCTAAACCCAGTCACTGCACACATGGTCACAAATTGGCTGGATTTAAAGTAAAACATTGGAATATGGTTCAAATCATCAGAAGTCATGAAGAATATAAAACACAGAGTGAATGTGAAGGTGTAGCTCATGGTCGTAGAGCTCCAAGTCAAACTTAATGAAGTGACTTATCTAAAAGGACTACATCATCTACTGTGTCCACTACCAACAAGCAGCCCACCAATAAGAGGTTTGGGAAAGCTCTAATTTACATACAGGAATCATAGAACAAATGGTGACAGCTTGGCACCCACAAGCACACACACACACCCTGTACAGCACTATAAGAATTGTGTCATTTATGGATCCACCAACAGTAAAAGTCCACCTCATCACCAACCACTGACTGACAGACACACAGGCAGACTGGTCAGGAGAGAGGGAAATACAGGAGCAGAGATAGTACAGTGTACATAGAAGAAAGAAAGAAGTGGAGGTAGAGGAAAGGGGACATGATAGAGAGAAAGGTGGAAGATTTGGGGTTTAAGTCTCAGTGTAGGTGCATGCCGCAACCAGAATCTCACATAAAGAGGAGTGAGGCATTGTGGGATTAAGAGTCTCTGGTGTCTGTCAGGGGTCAGACATTGATGGTGACCCTGTGCTTGGTGGGGATCACATCCGTGCTCCTGGTTAGAAGTGATGGGGGGGGGGGGGGGGGGGGGGGGGTCAGAGGTCAAACGTCGATGGCGACCCCGTGCTTGGTGGAGATCACGTCCCTGGTCCCGGTCAGGTACATGAGGACGGAGCACAGGTGAGGCAGGGTGGCGGTGGTGCACACGTACAGCCAATAGGAGATGGGCGCTGTGTGTCCGAAAGGGTAGACCCAGAGGCCGTGCCGGGTGCCGTCCCTGATGTGATGCGACGCCATGGCGATGAGCAGCATCCAGGGCAGGGAGCACCACGAGTCCTTCAGCCTCCCCAGCCACATGAGCAGCCTCAGGGACAGGCACAGCACTGGGATGAGGCTGGAGCAGTGCAGAGGGGGCCGCTGGGGGAGGCTGACTGCTGCCTGAAAGACAGACAGACAAAGAAGACAGAAAATCAGAGGGGAGGGGGAGGAGAAGAGAGAGTTAGGAGGAGCCAGGAGGAGAGATAGTTAGGAAGAGCCAGGAGGAGCCAAGAGGAGCCAGGGTACCCCTACCTTTAGCGACAGAGACCCAGCCATGTAGAAGTGGTCCAGGTCTATGGCTGAGGCCAGGAAGCCGGCCAGCAGAACCTCGTACAGGTCGCTCCTCTTCCGCAACCCGATCACGATGGCCCAAGACCAGAGGCCGACCAGACCATGGACCCCGTTATCCAGCAGGGCCCGGAGCCACAGGTGCTGCTGCAGCTGGACCAGGACGTGGTCTGCCAGCACGCAGAACAGGCCGAGCCCCGCGGACGCCAGCACGGAGGCGGAACTGAAGGTCTGGAGGAGAGCCTGGGCCTTCTCCGTCTCCACGGCGAGGCTCAGAGGCATGGACATGCCCCCACCCACTTGAGGGGAGGAGTCCAGTTTGGAGTAGAACCCTTGCATGGCCGAACTTTTCTCCCGTAGGCTGTCAGCAGGAGCGGTGCGGGCTGCTGGGGAGGTGCGGGAGAGAGAAGTGAAAACACTAGTACAGCCCTGTCTGTCTCTCTGTCTCTCTCTCTCTCCGTGTCTGTCTGTCTCTCTCTGTTTCTCTCTCCGTGTGTGTCTCTCTCTCTCTATCTCTCTCTTCACAAATCCCACCTCTTTAACACCCAACACACATCCACTGTGGAAAGTTTGTTGCTCTAATGATGACCTCTTAATCCTACTGTTGGAATAACGGATCAAAGTAGGTCTCTCTCCAAATTTCTCTGATAAGAATATAGGCCATCTTCATAATTACCAATTAGCTACTCTGACTGCACTGTGTCTCTCCAGGGGGCTATCTATCCAGGGAGAGGAGCAGCCTCGGTATCAGCCATGGCTCTGTGTTATAGAAGCTTGCTCATTAGTATGAGTGACAGAGCTCCAGCCCTATAACCTGCTGTGGTGTGCTGTGGTTAACAGGAGCCATCTAGACAGGTACCAGCACCCCCACTACAACCACACTGAGCCAATGCTAACTCACTAGGGATTTCAAAAGGACCAGAACCGTTTTAAGCTCTTTCAGATGTTATTAACAGCGAACATTAACACCGATCATCGAAGGAATCTAACATCGCATCATCTCTCTCATCTTTGAGTGGGCGGAGCCTGCAGCGCTGTCATGGCAATGTCAAGAGTGCTAATATCGTTAGCCTCTCTAGCTAGCTGCCTAACTCCCTGTAAAGGCTACAACATTCATTGGATTTAAATTCCCGGATACAGATGGATGCTAAATAAAGTTCAAAGCTCGCCATTGCACGGCACGATTGATTCATAGATAGCCTAAATCGAGCATAATATGAGGATACTTACCCCATACTGGGTATCAACTCTACCTGTCAGCTGTCGCGTCTAGGTCCAACGTCAACACAAGAAACGCCCCGCCCCTGTGCACGATGGCCGGTTTTCATTGGGACATGTAGATGTCAATCAACGTCCTAAAGAGGGTTAATATCCAATCACAAAGCAGTTTGTTTTACAAAGAGGACGCCTTTGTGAGGGATACCGTCAGTCTCATCTCATTCCGGGTAAGAAAGTAATATTTAATTATTTTATTATTTGTTCTTAGGTGGAACATTAAGTTAAAAACATTGTGTATGTAGCGTTTGGTAAAAAAAAAAAAATTCTTACAAATGTCAGTACAAATATGTAATGTCAAGGTGTGCTCCTGCTGTCAAACTTAGTTGAAAACACAAGTTGAAAACATATATACGTGGAACCTTAAGATTATTATTTTTATTTCTTTATAAAACGTAAATAATGTTTAGATTGTATCTTTCTAAAGTGTTACTCCAGAGTAAACACACATAGGCTGATACTGCATGAAGTAATACGAACATCATGTAGATTCATGTCTGTGCATAATTAATAATTTTACATCGCTGCTTACATTATGAATTAAAATAAAGAATAGTTGTGGAAAACGAGGAAATCAGATCGATTGTGAGTGTATTTTAATAGTGTGCGTTAATGAGATGGGTGTTGAAACAGAATCTATTTTATTCGCTAATATGCAGGATATACAAACACAGAATTTACTATGGCAGGAAAGCGCAAACATAGAACATATATGTAACATAATAATACGGGTAAAACAGCTAAAAAAAATTATGTAAAATACAAATGAGATACAAATAAGATAAGAGTAAATGTGGGCACTAGCTGTACAAATGGGGGGGAATATAACTATAGTGAGAGAGTGAAAAAGAATGGGTATATATAGTACAGGGGGACAGTCTGGCGTATATACATAGTAGTGCAATCAGTGGTGCAAAAGCACCGTGATACATTTTTAAGGTGTCCTGTGTTAAAGGGGCAGAGAGCAGTGGAATTCTGAATGGGGGTGTGGGTAGTTATGGCAATGTCATACTGAGTCCTTGGCTCTGTTGAAGAGGGCAATGGCAGAAGGGTAGAAGACAGCGTGATGTCCACTGAGGGATTACTGGGGTCACGTCAGAGCATAAGCAATGAGCTTGGGGGAATTAGTGATGGGATACGAGGACAGTAAATTTGTGCTGGTGGGAGGGTGTGGTGGATTTGGGGGGTTGGGGGGGTTGGGGGGGGGGTGCTTGGAATAATCTATAAGGTGAGCGGGTGGAGACAGGGGACAGACAGATGGACAGGTGACGTGTATTTGATCCAGGTGCTGTTCTAGTGGCTCTCAGGTCAGACCTGGGGACAGGGGGGGGCGGGGGGGGGGGGGGGGGTGTACAAGCCGGCTTTATTCTCTGCACTGAAAACACCAAAACAATACACCTCCACACTATAGTATACTACTCAGCAGTACTGTGTTAACAACAATAGGGCTGGCCCCATCTGTGTTGTCCAGCTGAGCAAGGTGACAGGGCTCCTGGTCAGCCTGGATCCCAGCCTGACTCAGAGCTACTGACATTGGATGGGTTTGACTCACAGAAAGGCACAGAAAGAACCAGTGCTCAAATACACATAACCCCCCCACCCGCCCACACACTCTGGCACGCCCCCACATGCATAATACTCACATGCCCACACACATAATACACATAGGCACAAAGCCGCTGATCTGTGTGTAAGCTAAGTGGCGTCATTGCCGGGAAGGGTGTGGACTTGACTGACCAGTTAAACATTCCAGAGTTTGAATACCGAACTCTCTCTCTTTTCTCCTACTCTCTCTCTCTCATCATCTCTCTGTCCCTCCCTGTCTAATATAGATTTAGCAGCCCTCCCTCCCTCTATCTCACCATCTCCCTCTCATTCTCTCTCAGGCTGTGTAACGGTTGAGGCTGCTCTCCATCTCTCACTTGGGTTTGGGGTTTGGCTCTGGGTTTGGCTCTGGTCTAACTTCTGGTCGGCTGTGTCAGGATCCCAGGTCCAGTGGATCTCTCTTCACAACCATGGTTCCCGTTCTCGTCCTCCTGCTTTCTCTCATCTCTGCCCCCCAACTGGGCCACGCAGAGCAGCCTGCGGAGGAAGAACTGGTCACTGTCAGTAAGTACATGAGCGTCTAGCAGCTTTGGTGTGTTGTAGTCTGTGATAACTGGATTTCCAATCTGTTGTAGGCTGTGATAACTGGATTTCCAGTCTGTTGTAGTCTGTGATAACCGGACGTCTGGTCTGTTGCAGACCATAGGAGCTCTGGTCTATTTAGGGAATGTTATTTGTAACTTGTAAATAACACAGAGGACAATAAACTTGTGTCTGGCCGGTTAGGGAGTCAGGCTCGTAATCAGACGGTATCTGGTTCAAACCCTGACTGTACCAACATAACGTTGTGTTCTTGGGTAAGACACTTCACCATACTGGCCTCAGGGGGAATGTCCCTATACTAACTTGCTGTAAGTCGTTCTGGATAAGAGCGTCTGCTAAAAGACTAAATTCTAATGTAAAAACATGTTTATCATGAATTGTTTGGATTCAGCGGATAAAGCACTCTTATGGGCATTACTCCGAATCATAATTGTATTCATTTGAACAAGCCAGGCTTGTCTATTTAACTGGAAAATTTTAATGAACAGCCCCAACTGGAGCTGCATGAGAGGATGTTCCAGAACATCAAAGATGGGAGCCTTTGAAGATAAATTGAGATGGTTTTGATGTCGACAATAGGTACTAGACACTAGACATGAGTCACTGTGGTGAAGCTGTATGCTGAGCTCACATGTTGACCAGGGCAACCAGCTGCAGCTGGCTGGCTGTTCGCTTCCAGAAGGTTCTGCAGACTCAGGGCTGGGCTGGATGCTGTTGATGATGCTGTAATGGTCCAGGCAGGGCCGGTTTTACTTTCCTGGTCCTGGTTCTAGTCCTGGTCTGGGTTTGTGTGTGGATTGAGTAGAGAAGGTACTATTGTATTGTAAATCTGTGTGTGTGTGTAGGGCAGGTGCAGCTACTGGGGGGATGGTACCAGAGGAGTGTGGACAGTGAGGAGGTCCAGGAGGCGGTCAAGAGTGCCATGGAGGACTTCAACAACAAGTCCAAGGCCAGGAAGTACTTCAAACTCATCAACGTCACGTCCGCTGAGACACAGGTCAGATTCTTTGTGTGCGTGTGTGAAAAGGCAGGGTTCCATGGGTATCAGTCTCTGACAGTCAGTGTGTGTTGTGTGAGCAGGTGACCAATAAGATCAACTACAGGATCCAAGCTACAGTGGGGAAGACCAAGTGTGTGAAGACTGAGGTGGCAGACATAGACTCCTGCGTGCTGGCCAAGAAGGTTGGTACTTTTGAACTCACTTCCTTTAGCGTTCACGCACATGGACATGTAGGTACATCAGGGGTGCCCAATCCTGGTCCTCGAGGGCCGCTGTCCTGACAGTTCTAGATGTTTCCCTGCTCCAGCACACCTGATTCTAATGAATGGGTCATTATGAGGCATCCAAAAAGCTTGATAACGATCCATTCTTTAGAAGCTGGAGCGGGTAAACATCGACAGGGGACAGGGGCCCTCAAGGACCAGGATTGTGGACCCCTGCAGTACATAGATGTGAATGGGCTGGAGCCTTCAGCCTGTGTGTCTGGAACAGTCTGTGACAGGACAGGGCGCACCCTCTCATAAGCTACCCAATGTTCATTTGTGTAGCCTGATGTCAGCTAAGTATGGCAGAAGTTCTGCCCATGATGTTTGTGTGTGTTCCTCTGGCTTGATGTGTGTTTGGGGTGTGTTCCTCTGGCCTGATGTGTGTTTGTGTGTGTTCCTCTCGCTTGATGTGTGTTTGGGGTGTGTTCCTCTGGCCTGATGTGTGTTTGGGGTGTGTTCCTCTGGCCTGATGTGTGTTTGGGGTGTGTTCCTCTGGCCTGGTGTGGGTGTGTGTGTGTGTGTGTGTTTGTGTATGCCCTGCTGGGTTGTGTGGCTTCAGCAGTGGAAATATTTAACAGTGCCTCTCTGTAACTCTGTAACTGCTGAACCAGACAGCACCAGACACACTGGCTGAATGAATAAAACATGTCTACATGAGGAAGTCAGATGGCTCAGCAGGTTAAGGCTTTGGCCTTGATAATGCACCACGTGAATAGATTTCACTTCAGATGGATGACAGGTCTTAGGGTGTCTTCTAAACATGTGCCGTGACACATGCTGTGACTTGTGTGTTACGTTTCAGCGTTTGACCTGTAAGTTTGAGGTGAGGTTCGACCCCCGCACCAACACCCACGAGGTCGTCAGCTCCTCCTGCCACAAGCAGAAGCCCACCGCCTGAGGAGTCCCCGCCCTGCCAAGAGCAGCAGGGTCCTGGTCCCGCCCCTCCCCCCCCCCTCCCCCCTCCAGCCAGGACCAGCCTCACCCTCGCTCACTCTCACACATACCCAGATTTTAGAACGATCTCATTTGATCTGGGATTCATTTTTCCTTGGTGTGATTCTTGTTTTGTTTGTGATTTTAGAAAATAAAAGTATCTGACTAGATAAATGCTGTGGCATTGATGTTTGCACGAATTGTTCAGTATGTGACGGTACATGAACAACCCTGATTTAATCCACTTCTCATTCTGGAGAAAGTTCAGAGTTAGAATAAAAAGACAGAGAGAGAGAAAGAGAGAGAATACTCCCTGGGTTGTGTGTCTAGGTTGTTGCTTTAGCCAATCCTCCCTGCAATTAGTCAAACAGACATGTTGAGGCACCCTGCCTTGTAAACCAAACATTTATTTTCAGTCTTTTTTCAGACATTATGACAAATTTCCATCAGGACCCAGCACTTAGCAACCGTCCCAAATACAAGCCTCTGACTGAAGGGAACAGCCCTGTCGACTAAACACAGGCTGGAACAATCGCACACTCACACAGTACGCACACACAGGCAACAACACAATCCATGCCTACGACACCACAATCATCCGTTCTAAAAAAAGGAAGCGTTTCATGAATCACATTTATATTTACAGAGAAATTAGAACACAAAGTATTTGATGCATCAAAATAACATTTATATTTACAGAGGGATCATTTACATCTCTATGACTTCCCGCATTTGAAAATCTGTTTCTGAAGACAATGACGTGACTATCTTGAAGAAATGCAGGCTAGGTTGTTCCAGGAATGTTCTCGTATCTGTGGCCTGCCTGGCTGGGTCTGTAGTCCGTTCTCCTGGGTCTGTAGTCTGTTCTCCTGGGTCTGTAGTCCGTTCTCCTGGGTCTGTAGTCCGTTCTCCTGGGTCTGTAGTCCGTTCTCCTGGGTCTGTAGTCCGTTCTCCTGGGTCTGTAGTCCGTTCTCCTGGGTCTGTAGTCAGTTCTCCTGGGTCTGTAGTCCGTTCTCCTGGGTCTGTAGTCCGTACTCCTGGGTCTGTACTCCGTTCTCCTGGGTCTGTAGTCCGTACTCCTGGGTCTGTAGTCCGTTCTCCTGGGTCTGTACTCCGTTCTCCTGGGTCTGTAGTCCGTTCTCCTGGGTCTGTACTCCGTTCTCCTGGGTCTGTAGTCCGTTCTCCTGGGTCTGTAGTCCGTTCTCCTGGGTCTGTAGTCAGTTCTCCTGGGTCTGTAGTCCGTTCTCCTGGGTCTGTAGTCCGTACTCCTGGGTCTGTACTCCGTTCTCCTGGGTCTGTAGTCCGTACTCCTGGGTCTGTACTCCGTTCTCCTGGGTCTGTAGTCCGTTCTCCTGGGTCTGTACTCCGTTCTCCTGGGTCTGTAGTCCGTTCTCCTGGGTCTGTACTCCGTTCTCCTGGGTCTGGGTCTCCAGTCCGGTCAGGTGGGTCAGTCACACGCTGGTCTCCATGTTGGTCAGAATCTTTGTTTTCAGACACTGAGACAGAAGTCTCTGCTGCTGCTCATACCTAACACACACACACACACACACCAAAGATGAGTCACATTCCTAGGCAGGTGAATTATTTACTGTAGGCAAGGCAAGACACGTTTATTTGTATAGCACGTTTCATACGCAATGGTCATTCAAAGTGCTTTACATTACAGTACTGTATGTACTGTATGTGTGTGTGTGTGTGTGTCCATGCAGTAGAACCACGGCACTGACTTGTTGATGACCCTCTGGATCTCCCGGCTCTCCTCTTCCTCCAGCTTCTCCAGAACTCCCTCCAGCAGAGGCAGCTCCAGGTTCAGGTACTGAGCCACCTGGACACAAGCAGACCCCTGTTAGGACAGAGTCACCCTCCACCCACCCTCACCATGTGACTGAAGGCTCCATGGTTAGAAGGAGCAGCGTCAACTCGTTTGATGAGCCTCTGACAACATCATCGTTGGACCTATCGGAGCAGGCGTGGGCGTGGCCAGAGACGTACATCGTTGGTGACTTCCTCCTCGTCTCGGTCCATCAGAAACATCCTCATGAATTCATCAGAGGGGCCCTGTAGCACTCGCTCCCACAGGGGGCGCTCTCCCTCGCCCAGACGCCTCTTCTCTGGAGGACGTACGCGTGCACACACACACACACAACATCAGCACATCTCTTCGCAAGAGTGAGAAATAAGAATAGACCATGTACCTGACCTTGAGGGCCGCTGTCCTGAAGGTTCTAGATGTTTCCCTTTTCCAGCACACCTGATTCTAATGAATGATCATCATCAGGCTTCCACTTGATAACGACCCGTTAGAATCAGGTGTGCTGGAGCCAGGGAAACATCTAGAACCTTCAGGACAGCGGCCCCTCGAGGACCAGGATCTCCCACCCCTGCTGTAGACGCACCTCCAGTCTGATGGACACAGTAGAGAGCAAACTCCTGGGGGTCGTTCTCTATCTACACAACACACAGACGCACGGCTCACAAAAGGGGACACAGGAATGTGTGTGCGTGTCTGCGTGTGTTTGTGTGCGTGTGTCTATTTCTCACCTTGAACTTGTGCAGCAGCTGACCTATGACCTGCTGGGTTGTCATGGTGCTGTTGATCCGCACGTTAGTGGAAGTCCCATAGGATGGAGTGAATATGGAGGTCTGGGGAGGGAGGGGTGGAAAGATGAAGGGACAGAAAGATGGGTGGAGAGATTTACATTTACTTTTAGTCATTTAGCAGGCGCTTTTATCAAAAAATGCTCAATAATCTTTTAAGTATAGAAGCAAACCATTACCCCACCTTATAGTTGTAGAAGTGTCCGTTGATGGAGAAGCGATGCTGTCTGTTCCTCTCCTTCTCCTCAGCCGTCCGGCTCCTCCCCCTCCTCCTCTTGACCAATGAGGCGTCGCTCATGCAGCGTATGAGGTTGGTCTGCTCCTCCTCCAGGGCCGCCGCCCGCAGTCTGGCTGGACTCATGAGGGTGGTGCTCTCATAAAGCCGGGGCCCTGGAGGGGCCAGGGAGAGGGTTAGGGGACATGACAGACAGACAGACACACAGGACTTAAAGGGGTATTCCATGTGTTCTAACCTGTACAGTGGTTGTTAATCTCCACAGCTGCCTCCAGATTGGTCTCCTCTATCTCATCAATGTGATGAAGGTTATCAAACTCTCCCCACCTGGTCATTCCCCTGCACACACACACACACACACAGACACACACACACACACAGAGAGCAGAGCACCAGCCAGTCAGCTGGGCGTTCAGTCATGACAGGAAGTGACCATGCGCAGGTAATTGGAATTATTGTGAGTGACCTTTTGGCTTCCAGCGGGCTGATGGGACTGGGTAAATCAGGTGTGGCCAGACTGGTGAAAGGAAAGGTCTGTTTATCATCCTGCATTTTGAGCCTGATGGGCCTCCGTACTCCCCAGGAGATGGGCAGGAAGCCCTCCATCACCACCTCCTCCTCCTCGGTGCTGCTCCTCTCCTGGCCCGCTCGCCCATTCCTCGGGCCCTCCTCTCTTCGTATCTGTCGGACACACGCGGGACAGTGGGCCAGAGACCCACACGGCCTCTTCTCCTCCCTTCCCTCCTCCCCATGTCCCCCCTCTTCCCTCTCCTCCCCCTGATCCTCTTTCCACATTGAAACTTCATTCATTTAGCAGATGTCTCACACACAGAAGCAGATCATGGAACAGAAGCACATGGTTCAAACAGTGTTTTGGTGGTCCCCCCGGCCCCCTGTCCCCCCCTGACCCCCTCTCCAGGTCTCCTACCAGGTGGTAGCTGAGGTGCAGCTGGGTCTTGTCCTTCAGGAAGCAGTTATAGGTGTCCAGTAAGGACATGAACTCAGCCCTGGAGATCTTCCTGCCGTCTCCAAGCGCCACCGCCGGGTTCTGGTCTCCAGGCTTCATCCTGGGCCTTCACTCACACACACTCCTGCCGACACCACACACACACACGCCTGCAGACACCACACACACACGCCTGCAGACACCACACACACACGCCTGCAGACACCACACCACACACACATTCAGAAGTCCATCAGAAAAGAAGCTGGCACCTGTAGCACATGGAACGACAAACGTACTCTGATGAGACACTCTCTCTGCTGTCATACGTACTATATGTACATTATTATACATCTATATTTTCTTTAAGACAATAAACTGAAGATGTTTTTTGCCTTGTTCTGTCACTCACTTCCATGGGGACATTTCTATGACTAAGATTAGTTTGACTTCTATTTTATTTAAAACTTGAGATGAACAGCTTGTTATAATTCAAAACACAGGATCGGATATGTCTTTTATGACTTGATTTACCAAAGCTTATTCCAGCCAGTTCACGAACATAAAAGGAAGGTTACCTCTGGCAACAGTGACTGACCTGAGTTATGTGTTTGTTTCTACCTCCTCATTCTCTCTCTCTCTCTCTTTCTCTCTCTCTCTCTCTCTCTCTCTTGCTCGCTCTCTCGTTCACTCACTTACTCACTCACTCTCTCTCTGTCTGCCTCTCTCTCGCTCTCTCTGTCTCTTTCTGTCTCTCGGTCACGCTCTCTCTCTCATTCCCTGTCCCAGCCTGTTCTGCTTCTATTGGGGAATCTCAGGTATTCTCTCAGCCCTCGTGCTGTCACACATGATGTGTGTGTGTCTGTGTGTGTCAAGGGGAAAGTCCATAAGGACAGTACACATGCACTACATGTTCAAACCCTCTCTATTCTCCTCTGCAGATAACACGTATGTAAGGTAAACTTGGACTTAGTGTTTGTGTGTGTGAGAGAGAAATAGAGAGTTAGATTTAAATAGAGAAAGAAAGAGAGCGAGAGATAGAGAGAGACAGAGAGAGATGGTGGAGAGAGAAAGAGAGAGAGAGAGAGATAGAGTATGAAAGAGAAACCGAAAGAGTGCAGACTCAACATTATCACATAGATAAATGTGTGGAGGCACATCCCCCCCCAGTCAACATGTTTGAACCAACAGTAGAGACCCTTCCCCTGACTCTCCGTACGCTGTTCCCAGTGACACCACAAGACAGCAGATGATGAGGACGCGCTCCCTGACCACAACACATGGGCTCTCTCACTCCCCTGGGCTACCAGCACATTTCAACTGTCACAGGGCTTATGTGTGGAGCGTGAGCGTGTGTGTGTGTGTAAGAAGGAACATTCTGGTATTATTCTGCCTCTGTTAACACACCAAGTCATTAGAGTGACTGACCTGCTCTTGTTGTTGTTTGTTAATGTCCTCTTGCCTCCAAAGATCCTATGCAGTCCCAGGCTCCTCTCTCTGTGTGTTAGTGTGTGTGTGTGTTAGTGTGCTGGTGTGTGTCAGTTTGTGGTGTGTGCATGTGTGTGCTCATCTAGTTGTTCCCCTGTGTGTGATCACAGGTCCAAAGTCCATGTCACACACGCAGACGACAGACCCGAGCGGTAGATAGCAGAGCAGAGAAGACCAGAGCAGTAGAAAGCAGAGTAGTTTAAATTATAGCATACTAGAATAGAGTAGAACCCAGCAGAGAGGTGTAGAGCAGAACATGGTTACCAAACCATGGCAACGAGAGCTAAGTCAGACCAGAGCAGAGGAGAGCCAACTCCATGAATCACTGATTCGTGAAAACATGCTGGGCCTTTTGGAGAGCAGGGAGGGGACCGTAACATGAGAGGACTCACCTGCTCACACTACACTGTGGGCGTGTGTGTGCATGCATTCATTCAAGTGTGTGTCTGTGCGTGTGCGTGACACACCTCCAAGTCAGATATCCAACCCTCTCCACACCTAGCAACCCAAGAACATACACACGTCAAGTCTTTAACAATGCACACACGTATACGCAAACTCACACACACGCACAACTAGCGTGGCAAACTTTTGTGTGCAACGCGGCTTGTGAGTGTGTGTTTGTGAGAGCGTGTGTCTGTGAGAGCGTGTGTGTGTTTGCGTGTGTGTCTGTGAGAGTGTGTGTCAGTGAGAATGGGTGTATGTAGGGGTATGTGTTTGTGTGAATGTGTGTATGTGAGAGTGTGTGTTTGTGAGAGTGTGTATATATGAGGGTGTGTGTATGTGAGAGTGTGTATGTGAAGGTGGTTGGCGTGTCTCGCCAAGCAGGGCTGCAGGGTGTGTCTTGGTGTTTATTGACACACTCACAGACAGCTGTTCCACTGTACCTCAATGAACAAACCCACACACGCAAACACACACACACACACACACAGTCACACACACACATGTACTGTCCTCTCTGAACTCATGAAGGTGGGGTTCTGGTCATGATTTTGGTTATGGTCCTGATAGACTATACAGTAGAGTCAGAGCAGGAAGTAGACCAACAGCAGCTTGGTATGGGGAGTCTGGTGGCTCAGCGGTTAAGGTGTTGAGGTTGTGATCGGAAGGTTGCGAGTTTGATTCCTGGCTGTGGCTACATGATGTTGTGTCATTGGGCAAGAATACAAATTAAAGTTGCATGTAATACAGCTGTAAGTCGCTCTGGATAAGAGCGTCTGCTACATGACTAAATGTTTGTGGTGCAGCCTCCCTCCTGAAACAGCAGGGGGCGACACAGCATCACTGGCGTGGCTGACTTCACCACTCAAGTCCTGTAACACTAGACTACTCTTCTCATTGGTCAGTGTACTGCAGGGCTGTAATCTCATTGGATATCTGCGTATTTTCAAGATGAGTTCATAGGCATTAGGTTTGTTCTGGGTGGCTGGTGTCTCTCTTCATTTAGGTGTTAAAGAGGGAGGATACACAGAGCTTCTGTCGGAAAGAACGAACACACACACACACGTACACGCATACACACACTCACACACACATACACACTCACATACACACACCCTGGGAACACAATAGTCTGAAGGCCTTGTCGGAGCGTGGCTGTGTGTATGGCAGCAAACAACAGTCAGGGAAATGTCATTCCCGCTTAAAATAAACCACAGGATGCCTGGAGCCGAGGAACAGGTGGACTGGTCTACACAAAGGCTGCCCGGAGTGTGTTCATGTGTGTGTGTGTGTGTGTGTATACGTGTGTGCGGGTGTGTGTTGGTGTGCTTGTTTGTTTAACAATTATTTTGGGGGATCCGGAATTCCTTCACAAATATGTTACAAGGAAAAATTTATTGCTTCTATACTTACAAAATGCTTGATCCCCCAAAAATCCAACAAATAAGTTAAACCAGGATAGATTGTGTGCAGTGAGGTATAGTGTTATCATTACATTGCTATTGTTATTATTTCTACAGGTACACTATTGTCTGTTTAAGATGCATGCCATGTAGTTGTAACATGTTTAACTGAATGCTGTTGTGGTTCTTCTCTGGCATTAGGCACCATCCCAAGTGTGTTTCATGCTGTTTAAATCAGGGATCTGTGCAGGTCAGGCTTTTCCACACCAAAATGTCCTAAACGTATCTTAATGGACACCAACCCTTCAAACACTTTCATAGTAGAATTGGTGTGTCATGCTGACTGACTGGTTTTGTGCGTGTGTGCTGGTGTATCATACCACACTCATAAGTAGCTCTGGAACAGCTGCTGCTGTCCATCAGCCCAGTCAGAGAGAGAAAGAGATACCCAAGCTTCCAGTCAACCAGCTAGCCTAGCGAGTGCTGTAACACGCTGTATTATGTCTGCAAAAACAGCCTGGTAAACATCCAGCTGGACTACAACCCTAAAGCCTACCAACAGAATCCCGGAGAGACCCTGGCCCCAGATGGGAGACTGACTAGAACTGGACCAGAACCCTTCCAGAAGCAACATGAAACTACTAGAGCAGGTCCAGTTCCTGGACCGGGTCCTAGTCCTGTGTGTTGTTCTCACAGCCTGCCATGGACTGCAGAGACGTGAGTGTTCTAAAGATCAGTTACATAAATGGGTTCTAAGGAAGGGTCTAGTTTTCTGTTAAACACCTCAGGATGTGATTTCAATGTCATGAAGTCTCATGAAGGGTCCTACAGATTAAATCAAGTTTCTCTGTAAGTAATATCCTAAACACTGGAGGGCAGGAGAGATACAGAATAGTGGGCAGTACTAGTGCCTGTGTTGTCCTGATCTGAGCTGCAGAGACAGTGTTGTCCTGATCTGAAATACAGTGCCAGTGTTGTCCTGATCTCAGTGTTGTCCTGATCTGAAATACAGTGCCAGTGTTGTCCTGATCTCAGTGTTGTCCTGATCTGAAATACAGTGCCAGTGTTGTCCTGATCTCAGTGTTGTCCTGATCTGAGATACAGTGCCAGTGTTGTCCTGATCTCAGTGTTGTCCTGATCTGAGATACAGTGCCAGTGTTGTCCTGATCTCAGTGTTGTCCTGATCTGAAATACAGTGCCAGTGTTGTCCTGATCTCAGTGTTGTCCTGATCTGAGATACAGTGCCAGTGTTGTCCTGATCTCAGTGTTGTCCTGATCTGAGATACAGTGCCAGTGTTGTCCTGATCTCAGTGTTGTCCTGATCTGAGATACAGTGCCAGTGTTGTCCTGATCTCAGTGTTGTCCTGATCTCAGTGTTGTCCTGATCTCAGTGTTGTCCTGATCTCAGCTACAGAGACAGTGCTGTCCTGATCTCAGTGTTGTCCTGATCTCAGCTACAGAGACAGTGTTGTCCTGATCTCAGTGTTGTCCTAATCTCAGCTACAGAGACAGTGTTGTCCTGATCTCAGCTACAGAGACAGTGTTGTCCTGATCTCAGCTACAGAGACAGTGTTGTCCTGATCTCAGCTACAGAGACAGTGTTGTCCTGATCTCAGCTACAGAGACAGTGTTGTCCTGCGATACAGAGACAGCAGTAGAGTGGTTGCTGCTACTGTTGGCTTGGTGTAACATGGCTGTAGTATCTCTCCCTGCTCTGGGTCTTAAGTCCACTGATACCTTATATTCAGCTTAAGCTCTTAGTTCCCCTGGCAACTAGCCACTCTTCCTGTATGCACACACTTGCAAAAACGTACGCACACGCGCGCACACACACACGAACAGACAGACACATATACACATATATATATCATGGCTCATATTCATGGTAGCCCAGCCAGCGAGTTGTCTGTGAGTGTAGGTGGTGAGTTGTTAGGACACAACCATGGAATAACAATCCACTACTTTAGACCATGCAGTGATGAAGTGCATTAAATAAGTCTATGTCCTCTGTGTTCGTGTGTGTGCGTGCGTGCGTGTGTGTGGTCCTGGTACATCACATGGGTGGGAGGTGTACGTTAGCTTTATGACTGCATATATCAGGGGAGTCTAATCTAGATTTTAGAATCTCATCAATTACAGGGCCAATCAGCTGTCCAAAAGACAGGGACATTCCTGAGGTCTCTCACTCACTCTCTCGCTCTCTCTCTCTCTCTCTCTCGCTCTGATCCAACTCTCCATAACTTGACAGAGTTCGGTATTTCTGCTATGTTGTTGTGAAAACGTTTTCGAGGACCAAATGTGAATGTGTGGAATGCAGAGATCTTGAGAGTATCCAGCTGTTTCTGTCCTGATGCATGACATGGCTGAACAGAGAAACAGACAGGATGACCCAGAAACACACCCAGAAACACACCCAGAAACACACCCAGAAACACACCCAGAAACACCCCCAGAAACAGACTGATGGCACCAGTGGTAGAACATGACTCAGCACAGTCCTTCAGAACTCCTGGCTCTGTTTACTGATGCTGTTTACGGACATTGTTTACTCAAACTAAGTTATAAACAGCTGTTAGTGTACCCTGAGGAGGAGCCACTTTGGCGAGACCAAGTCTTACTCTTCTAGTCTTCTAGATGTTTCCGCCTGTGTTTACTTAACAGGGAGTCCGGTGGCTCAGCGGTTAAGGCGTTGAGTCGGAAGGTTGTGAGTTTGATTCCCGGTTGTGGCTACATGACGTTGTGTCCTTAGGCGAGGCGCTTGACCCTACTTGCCTCAGGGGGAATGTCCCTGTACTTGCTGTAAATCGCTCTGGATAAGAGCGTCTGCTAAATGAATAAATGTAATGTAAATTGTGTGTGTGTGTGTGTGTTCAGCTCCCCGCATCACCACTCCACTGGAGACTGTGGATGTCCTCCTGGACCACAATGCCACTTTCATCTGTGAGGTCCAGTCCCGCCCTCCTGCTGACATCACCTGGACGCGCAACAACCACCCAATCCCGTAAAAGACTGCCCACAATGCATTTAATCTAACAGGTCGTGTTGGATGAGTAAAAGGCTGGATAATCTCTCTCACTCTGCCTCTGTGTCCCCCCTGTCTCTCCCTCGACCCCTCCTTCATAGTTACTATGACAGTCGCTACGTGACCAGGGAGCAGGGTCAAGTGCTGCTCATCCCCCACGTCCGAGACTCTGACAGCGGGGAGTACTGCTGCCTCGCCACCAACGGTGTGGGAGAGCCAGCCAAGAGCTGTGGAGCCCTCCAGCTCAAGATGAGTACGTCTGTCTGGCTGTGGCACTTTGTCACCCCCTAACAGTATCTACATTCACTATCTGCAGTATATTTCAGCAGTATCTAACATTATCTATCAGTAGTATCTAACAGTATCTATCAATCCAATCCAACGTTATTTCTATTGCACTTTAAAACAACACGGTTGACCAAAGTGCAGTACATAGCAATGTTAAAAACGCTAGAAAAAGACACACTATACACAGTAAAAACAACAATATATATATATTTTGTATACTATCAGTAGTATCTAACAGTATCTATCAGCAGTATCTAATAGTATCCATCAGCAGTATCTATCAGCAGTATCTAATAGTATCCATCAGCAGTATCTATCAGCAGTATCTAACAATATCTATCATGCCAGTGGCAGCTGATGAGGTGCCCTTTCATGAAAATCGTCCCTTCTCACTGTCACTTAATAGTGTCCTTTCTCTGGATGTGTGTGTGTGTGTGTCACTGTCAGAGCCCCAGATCAAACGCCACCCCAACAACGTCACCCTCATGTTGGACTCAAAGGCTGTGCTGCCCTGCGTCACCCTGGGAAACCCCAAACCGGACATATCCTGGATCAAAGACGATGATCTGGTCAAGGTGACGATGACACACACACACACACACATACGTGCTGCTTCACTCAGCAGGGTTCAGCAGCGACGGTGGATAACTGACAGAGCGACGAGCCTGTTGATGATCTCTGTGGTGACACCTCCTATCTAAGAAGCCCTTACATTTACATTGAGTCATTTAGCAGACGCTCTTATCCAGAGCGACTTACAGCAAGTACAGGGACATTCCCCCCTGAGGCAAGTAGGGTGAAGTGCCTTGCCCAAAGAACACAACATCACATAGCCACAGCCGGGAATCGAACTCGAAACTTTTCCGATCATGAGCCCAACGCCTTAACCTGCTGAGCCACCTGACCCCCCCTGGGTGTGTGGTCTGCCCCCTGCAGGTCAGTGATCGCATCACCATCCTGGACTACGGAGCTCTGAAGATCCACACCATCCAGAGGCAGGATGCAGGTCAGTACCGCTGCGTGGCCAGGAACAGCTTCGGGATCGCCTTCTCCAAGCCCGTCACCATCGCTGTCCAGGGTAGGTGTTCACTGCACAACACAGCACACTTCAATGAATATCCTGTAACCTAGCACTCTTATTTTACTCCAAACCTTTGACCCCCTGTGTGCATTTATTTCATTGGACCCCCTACTCCTTCCCTGCGTGCCCTCTTCCACTCTCTTACCCCACAGCCCCCGCCAGAATCCTGCGCGTACCGAAGGAGCAGCGCGTGCCGTTCGGCAGCGAGGTGTCTCTGGAATGCAACGCCACCGGAAACCCCGTCCCTAGCATCACCTGGCTCGAGAACAGCAACACGGTGAGGCTCGGAAGCTTCTAGAACAGAGAGGTGTTGACACAGCGGTCGCTGCTACCACACTGTGAGACATGAGCCATGTCATAACAGAGTTTGCTATGCGAGAAATACATATGTGTGCGCTGCTGGGCCTGTATTTGTTGTGTTGCGTGTGTGTGTGTGGGGGGGGGGGAATGTTGGTCTAATGATTAAAAATGACTGCGTGGGACAAGAGGTTTCTGGCAGCTCCCTCAAGCCGTTCATTTCCTCCAGCCGGATGAAGGGTTTCGCTTAAAGAGATCCAGAGAGACTCTGTCAAATATAGACCCCCCATATATCAGCTCCAGGAGTGAAGCCTGGAACACACAGTTCTCTAACCTTGCTCTCTCTCTCCCTCTCTCTCTCTCTCTCTCTCCCTCCCTCTCTCTCTCTCTCTCTCTCCCCTCTCTCTCTCTCTCTCTCTCTCACACACACACGCAGGCAAACACGAAAAACACATTTGAAAAAGGAGGTGCAAAGTCTGTACTCACTCCCTGTCCATCCGTCTGCCCCCCACCCCCCCTCCCCTCAGATCTCCGAGGGCTCCGTGGAGGAGACGCTGGCAGGAGAGGTGGTTCTGTCGGTGCTCCGGGTCACGGTCACCAAGCCGGCCCTCTACACCTGCCTGGCCTCCAACAGACACAGCGCCGGGGCCAACACAGTCAAGGCCACCGCCCGGGTCACCGTGGAAGGTACCACACCCAGCTCCAGGTCCAACACCCTGCTCCAGCCCAGACCCAACACCCTGCAGAGGGCCCTCCCCTGGACACCCCAACCCAGCTCACTAACCTTACTAGGGGCAGCTTCCACGGATTGTCTCTGTGCGACAGTACTGTTTTGCAAGCTGCTGCATGTGTGTGTGTGTGTGTTTGTTTGTGTGTGTGTTTGTGTGTGTGTGTGTGAGCGATCCGTGTCTTCAGCTGTGGCTGGGGGGGGGCCTGATTTGTTGTTTCTATGTTTCCCCATTTGGTCAACATTGTTATCCCCACACACACATCCACACCCCCACCCTTTCCCCCCCCCCCCCCCCCCCCCCCCCCCAGTCAGAGGTCCTCATCTTGTCCCTCACAGTAGCTGTGGTCAGCAGGGCAGCATGGTCTCTGTACTGTGCAGTCCAGGTCTGACTCCTCTCTGTCTGCTCCTCTCCTCTGTGCTGCTCCTGGTCCGGGCTTCTTGTCACTTCCCCGTAGAGTGGAGGTAAGTTCTGGTCTGATCCAGCTCGGTGTGGTGTGGTCTGGTCTGGTCTGGTGTGTTGGCTAATGCTGGGCTGTGGTCTGGTGTTCAGCTGTTTTGTGTAAAACTGGGTTCAGCGAAGGGATTTTCGACTGAACATCTTGCATGTTCTTGGGAATGTGGAAAGTCTTAAAGCTGTCTGTTTGACGCTGGAGCTCGGCGCGTCAGACGATTGGCCTCTTGGCTGCAGCTGTGAACTCTCCAGGGGAACCGAGGAGAGGAGGTCAAGAGATGCAGCTCCCAGAGATACTGCTCTGCCTTAGGGAGGACGCAGAGAACGGTTCTCTCTCTCCACGCAGAGAAGGGTTCTCTCTCTCCACGCAGAGAAGGGTTCTCTCTCTCCACGCAGAGAAGGGTTCTCTCTCTCCACCCAGAGAAGGGTTCTCTCTCTCCACACAGAGAAGGGTTCTCTCTCACCACATAGAGAACGGTTCTCTCTTTCCACACAGAGAAGGGTTCTCTCTCTCCACACAGAGAAGGGTTCTCTCTCTCCACACAGAGAAGGGTTCTCTCTCTCCACACAGAGAAGGGTTCTCTCTCTCCACACAGAGAAGGGTTCTCTCTCTCCACACAGAGAAGGGTTCTCTCTCTCCACACAGAGAAGGGTTCTCTCTCTCCACGCAGAGAACGGTTCTCTCTCTTCACACAAAGAGGACGACTCCAGGAAGTAGATGAGCAGACTTCCTGTCCAGGGTGCGGCCAGTGAAATAAATCCTGTGTCTCTGAGTTAACGAAGCAGCCACCATTCTAACAGCCTGTGAGTCTGGCAGGGGGCTGAACTCTGCTGAACCAACAGACTCCTTCACCATCTGGACAATGTTACCACATGGATAGAGATCTGCCCTGTGCAAACACACACAGGCGCATGCACGCACACACTTACACGCACGCAACACTCCCAAAGAGGAGACGTTGAGGCTCTGTAATGTCTGTGTTTATCAGTTGGTTTGTGTGTGTGTTTGTTCCTGTGGTGATGCTGGTTTGTGTACTGGTGGTGATGTGTGAACGTGTGTGTGCGAATGAGCGGAAGGCCCCATCTCTCCTTGATGTGTGTGTCCTCCCGGGGTATTGTGCGTGTGTTTTTTCCGCTGATGTGTGCGTTTGTGCGCATGCGGGTTTGCATCGATGAAGTGAGTGTTTTTCTTGCGGATGTGCGTACGTGTGTGCTGCTCAACTGTGGTCATGTGAATATGGTCCTCCGATGTGTGTGCGTGTGTCTTTCTCTGTAACATGTGAGGGCGGTATTGTGTGTGTAGGTTGTATAAGGGCGTGGCAGGGTACTGCAGTGTGTACCGGGGGGAGGTGTGTCGTGGCGTGCTGGGCAACAACGCTCTGGTGTTCTTCAACACGTCACTGGGCGACCCTGAAGACTCCCAGGAGTTCCTGGTTCAAAGTTCGTGGGCGGAGCTGGACCGACTGAGCGCGCTCTGTAGCCCCGCTGCTTTGGCCCTCCTCTGCCACCTCTCCTTCCAGGACTGCAACCCCTCAGGCCTCGGCCCCGCCCCCAAACCTATATGCAGGTAATCGCTCCGCCTCGAACCCCGCCCCCATCTTCACTTTCATCCATTGGCTCCACCCCTCTCCCCCACCCCTCTCCCTCTCCTCTCAGGCTCTTTAAAGCCAATGGCCCAGCATGAATCCTCCCTCTTGCGTGTGTTAGTTGCTGCAGATGTGGATCTGATGTAGATCTTCTTTCTGATCTCCACTCTCCCTTCATCCCTCTCTTCTTTCCACCCTCTCTCCTAACAATCTCTTCGTCTGTCCTCCGTGTGTGTGTGTGTGTGTGTGTGTGTGTGTGTGTAACCCCCAGGGAGCACTGTCTGGCAGTGAAGGAGCTGTTCTGCCACAAGGAGTGGCTGCGTCTGTTGGGGGGGGCTCACCCAGGCCTGCGCCCCCCCCTGCCCAGCTGTCAGAGCCTGCCCAGCCTGCACACGGACCCGGCTGCCTGCACACACGTGCCCTTCTTGGGTAAGACACTCCTGCCTCACGACAAGCCGTTAACCTCCCCCCCCCCATTACAAGACCCCCAGACGCCCCAAACAACCAGACCTCCAGACCCCCCCCCCTTCCCCTCCTCCAGACCACACATCTAGACCCCTACCCAGACTTCCAGGGCTCCAGTCACCCCCCAACAAACACCTCTAACATGCATTACAAAGATGAATACTATGGCAAGAAGTGTCTGTGCTGGAGCCAGTGCTTCCTGGGTGTGGTGTTCCATCAGCCGCAGTGACAATGTGTTTGGTCTGTTTGTTCTCATCTGTGGGCCGTGGCTGATGTTCTCACCTTTGGCTTTCAGACATAAAGGAAGATCAAGTTACAAGTAAGTCTGAAGCTGCCGCTGAAGCATTTCAAATCAAGTTCTGCGATGAGGATGATGAACGTTGCGTCTGTGTGCGTGCGCCTGTGTGTGTATCTGTGTGTGTGTGTATCTGTGTGTGTATCTGTGTGCGTGCGCCTGTGTGTGTATCTGTTTGTGTATGTTTGTGTATCTGTGTGTGTGTGTGTGTGTGTCGTCAGCCAGGTGTTATGATGACAGAGGCCGCTTTTATCAGGGCGGGGTGAACGTGACCATTTCTGGCCTCCCCTGTCAGCCCTGGAGCCAGCAGGTAGGAAACTGTCTTTCTGTCTCTGTCTCTCTATCTCTAGCTCTATCTCTATCTATCTCTCTCTGTCTCTCTCTCTCTCTATCTCTCTCTATATATCTCTCTATCTATCTCTCTCTCTCTGTGTCTCTTTCTCTCTATATCTCTCTATATATCTCTATATCTATCTCTCTCTATCTCTCTCTTTATATATCTCTCTATCTCTCTCTCTCTCTCCGTCTCTCATGTAACACACACACAAACACTTAGTGTGTAACATCACACACACTACCGCCGCACACTAGCTCTCACACAGCGGGTGATGTCTCGCAGTGGAGTTTAACTGACAGCTCCAGTCCACGTTTAGCTGAACAAACACTGTTTGTTTGGAGTCTGCCGTCCTCTCCTCTCCTCTTCTCCGGGGGGGATCTGGAGCAGCAAACATCTAGTACACATCCCAAAACTCAGGGGGTATGTGAGGCAGAATTGGAGGGGGGAGGGAACGCTTGATTATTGTGTGTGTGTGTGCCGAGAGGGAGGAGTTCACAGTGTCACATCCTGTTCTGGAAGCAATTAGTCTTCACACGCAAGACACACTCTCTTTCTTTCTATCTTTCGATCCCTCACTCGCCCCAAAACACGCAAACACTTTCGCACACGTCACTCGCTCTCTCTCTCCCTCTCTCTCTCACACACTGGTTTTTGCATTCTCATGATGATAGCCGTAAAGGGAGAGAGGCTGAGTGGGGGGGGTGGTTGGAGTGGGGGGGGGGGGGGGGCTGCACATCGGTGGGCCGCAATCTTTACAGACTCAGTGACAGTGAACGCACTCCCCAAGTTCTCACAGGAAACACTGCCAGCTGAGACCCTCCCCCCCCCAATTCTCTCACACAACAGACACACACACACCACCACAATAACAAGCCCCGGTACCCTCCGGTCCATGTTGGACCCATTAGCTCTCAGCCTGTCCCATTAGAACCTCAGGGGACGGCTGTGTTCTGGGCCCAGCAGGTCCCTCACAGGGGGACCTAATCGCCACTGCTTTACTGGGGTTTATCTCTGACCGCAGCTGGCAGAACCATTTCTCAGCTCCACACATTAGCATCATGTCTTGCTCGTTTCAACGCTTCAAGAGCAATCTAACATACAACATGAAAACACACAAAAAAGATCATGATAACAATTATGCGCGATGAGATAATATACAGTTTGCCAATATACAGTATGTATATGTATTTAAAATGAGAACGATGTATACAGATTAGAACCATCATCTACATTCATTTATATATTTTCTGTATTATTCATGTATATTTACTCAGTTGGAATGACAGATTTTGATGGCAGATTGACTCTGGGATGGTGTGTGTTCTGGTTCCTGTGAAAAGGCCCCCAGTGAAATGTTGTGGTTCTATGGTTCCTGGGTTCTGTTTCCAGAATCCTCACCAACACCGGCTGTCCTCAGAGGTGATTCCAGAACTGCGGAACGCAGGGAGCACGTGCAGGAACCCTGGGGGGGTCAGTGAGAGACCCTGGTGTTACACCTCCAACCCTAACGTTCACTGGGAGTACTGCAACATCCCCCGGTGTGGAGAAGGTGAGACGCACACACACACACGCACACACCCACACATGCACAGACACACACACACACACACAACTCTCTGTGTTGGTTCTGCTAGGCCTCTCCTCACCTCTCCTCACCTCTCCTCACCTCTCTCCTCTCCTCCCCCTCCTCCAGTCGCCGCCACGGCCGTCAAGCCGGAGACTCCGTTCCCCCGGCAGACCCCTCCCCTCCCGCCGCTCCCCGTCTCCCCCGCCTACTCCATGAGCGTCATCATCTGCCTGCTGGCGGGCGTGGCGGGCGTGGCCTTCCTCACCATCATCATCCTCATGTGTCGACGCCGGAGGAAGCTCTGGAGGAACAGGAAGAGGTGAGTGCGGCGGCAAGGGTGGGGGCGTCAGACCAGTTAGCGCCCCGTCGTTTACGGTTACCAGTCATGTTAACAGCCCCCCCCCCCCCCACCTCCCGTTTCCAAAGGGCGATGGAGGCCCCCACCCTGACCGCCCTGCCCTCTGAGCTGTTGCTGGATCGCCTCCACCCCAACCCCATGTACCAGCGCCTCCCCCTGCTCCTCAACTCCAAGCTGCTGGCCCTGGAGTACCC
This sequence comes from Protosalanx chinensis, assembly GCA_030340685.1. NCBI lineage: Eukaryota > Metazoa > Chordata > Actinopteri > Osmeriformes > Salangidae > Protosalanx > Protosalanx chinensis. The sequence goes on along the minus strand of CM059329.1, from coordinate 8,181,667 downwards.
CCGCAACAACATCCAGTACGTCCGAGACATCGGAGAGGGGGCCTTCGGACGAGTCTTCCAGGCCAGGTGAGATGGTGGGAGGGAGGGAGGCGGGGGGCTGGCGGGGAGGAGAGGGGGAGAAACGCTGACTGGCAACACATAAGAGGATCGTAAGAGGATAGGTGCAATCAAGATATCTTTGAGTGGGGGGGGGGGGGCCGGAGGTAGATGGGGGGGGATAGAGATAGCAGGGAGGGGGGTATGGTTGAGTGTTCCAGGTGAGATGCTGGGTGAGTGGAGGGGTGTGTGTGTGTGTGTGGGGGGGGGGGTGTTGGCAGGGTTTTAGGGGTCCTCTCTGGTTTCTGTAGATGACGCTAGCAGCACCACCAGCGGGTGAGGAGGCGGGGTCAGACCAGAGCTCTGGAGATCGCTGCTGCCTCGCTCACACTCAGTCACATGACTGGCAACATATGGCAGCCTGCTGACGGCTAGCTTACACCTAACAGACAGGGAGTCAGACAGACAGACAGGAAGTCAGAAAGACAGAGAGAAAGGCAGGCAGAGAGAGAGAGAGACAGGTACTGTAAACGGCCCCATAAACCAACAGACAGAAGGCTGAAGAAACAGACGGGCGAACAGGAAGAGGCAGAGAGAGAGACAGGTGTCGGGCGTTGGAACTGCAGCCCTCGTCCTCCTCTCCTGATAATCCTGTGGCAACGCAGCGGAATGCCTCCAGCACAGAGAGACTCCTGGGAAGAGGAGCGTGGGATATTTAACCCTCACACACAGCCTCACGCACACACACACACGCACACACACGCACACACACACGCAACCTCCCGATCACTCTCACACGCACACACAAACCCAAAAGTCACCCTCAACCCCTGTCGCTCTTACACACAAACACACGCACGCACGCATACACACCCCTGTGTGCACACGCTAGCTCTAAATAGACCCTGGGAGATCAGATCTGCTCCATCAGATGGCCTCGATGTGAAGCTTCCCATGTGAAGGGGTGTGAGAGAGGAAGAGAAGGTGGTCTGTATGCTTGTGTGCGTGCGTACATGTGTACCATCCGCCTGTCGGTGTGCGTGTGTGCGGACATGTGAGTGTGTGTGTGGACATGCGTATGTGTGAGGACATTGGTTCTCACGATGTACAGTATGTTTCATAATCTACAAGCCCGCTGTTTGCGGTTTGGTTGGATGCAAACTGTATTTCGTTACCCTGTACTTGTACCTGTGTGATGACATTAAAGTTTAATCTAATCTAATCACGTTGCTATGCTCAGTGACCGATGCTCTTTTGTAAAGCTCGCTCTTGTAAGTCTCTTTGGATAAAAGCGTCTGCTAAATGAATAAATGGACAGTAAATGTGTGTGGACACGCGTGTGTTGGTGTGTGGACACGCGTGTGTTGGTGTGTGGACATGCGTGTGTGTGTTCGGCAGATCTATGTGTCCTCTCGACATGGCTAGCAGTCACGGGAACCCTCCAAAAGCAAACACAGGAAGCAGGGTGACGCGCCATTTTGGCTCTGAGATCCACAGGCATCCATGTTGGATCTGCTGGATCTACAGTGACACCGTGTGTGTGTGTCTGCCTCCTCAGGGCCCCAGGGCTGCTGGCAGCAGAGCCCTTCACCATGGTGGCAGTGAAGATGCTGAAGGAGGAGGCTTCCACTGACATGCAGAACGATTTCCAGAGAGAAGCAGCCCTCATGGCCGAGTTCGACCACCCCAACATCGTGCGTCTGTTAGGTGAGTTCACGGACCACCCCAACATCGTGCGCCTGTTAGGGCGAGTTCACGGACCACCCCAACATCGTGCGCCTGTTAGGGCGAGTTCACGGACCACCCCAACATCGTGCGTCTGTTAGGTGAGTTCAGGGACCACCCCAACATCGTGTGTCTGTTAGGTGAGTTCAGGGACCACCCCAACATCGTGTGTCTGTTAGGTGAGTTCAGGGACCACCCCAACATCGGAAGTTTTAAGGTTGCGTTAGTTCCGCCGGTAAAACGTTGGTCAGATGGATTTACTTTAGAAGAGGCCGTCTATTAGCGCCCCTGTCGAAATGGTTTCATCAGTTCAAATTCAGATTTCTGCAGCATGTGCTTGACCTTCTCTATATATAGCTGTGGACTGAAAACATCTTGATCCCATTACTATGGAGACCTTCCCTCAAGGGCATCGCTAAATGACTGCACCCCAGTGAGAGAGAGGAAGAAAGAAAGAGAGGGTGAGGGTAAGGGAGAGAGAGAATGAGAGAGAGAGGGTGAGGGAGAGAGAGGGAGAGGGAGGGTAAGGGAGAGAGAGGAGAGAGAGAGAGAGAGAGAGAGAGAGAGAGAGAGAGAGAGAGAGAGAGAGAGAGAGAGAGAGAGAGGGAGATGTAAATAGACTTGATCAGTCACTGGAGCGCTGACCCTTAATGTCCCCTCTGGGACAGGAACTAATGCATGAAATCTCTGGTCTCTCATGTGCCTGTTTTAACACACACGCACACAGAGCCAGGTGTGGGAGGAGTGTGAGTGCCATGTTGTCAGTAACATGCCATGTTTACATCAGAGCCCAGCCGCTACTGTATTCTGCTTATGTATGGCTGGTACATCAGGGCATTGGTTTAGCTGACTGCTGGTGTGTTAAGATACAAGGAACACTTCATGGAAGCCTGGTTAGCCTCAGTGTGTGTGTGTGCGTGTTTGTGAGTATCTGACCCACGTGCGTCCAATCCTACTGGCGTACATGTCAGTGTGTGTATTCTCTGCCCCCTGTGTTGTGTCCTGCAGGTGTGTGTGCTGTGGGGAAGCCCATGTGTCTCATGTTCGAGTACATGGCCCATGGCGACCTGAACGAGTTCCTCCGCCGGCGCTCCCCCGCCCACCATCACACTCTCAGCCAAGCCAGCCTATCAGGGCGCAGCTTTTCCTCCGAGCTGGAGGCGGGGCCTCTGGCCAGCGACGACCAGCTGTCCGTGGCTGGTCAGGTGGCCGCTGGGATGGCCTACCTGTCGGAGCGCAAGTTCGTCCACCGCGACCTCGCCACCCGGAACTGCCTGGTTGGTGAAGAGATGGTGGTGAAGATCGCCGACTTCGGCCTCTCCAGGAACATCTACTCGGCCGACTATTACAAGGCCAACGAGAACGACGCCATCCCCATCCGCTGGATGCCGCCGGAGTCCATCTTCTACAACCGCTACACCAGCGAGTCGGACGTGTGGGCGTTCGGCGTGGTCCTATGGGAGATCTTCTCCCACGGCATGCAGCCGTACTACGGCATGGCCCACGAGGAGGTCATCTACTACGTGAGGGATGGTCACATCCTGGGCTGCCCGGAGCGCTGTCCCCTGGAGCTCTACAACCTGATGAGGCTGTGCTGGAGCAGCCAGCCCACAGACAGACCCAGCTTCAGCAGCATCCACCGCATCCTGGACCGCATGCAGCAGCAGACTGGCAGCCTGGCCCTGACCCCTGACCCCGACCCTGCGTTAACCTGATCTCTGATTCCCCCCCCCCTCCCAGCTCTCCATCACTCTGAACCCTGACCCCTGAAAAACCCTGAACCTACATTAACCTGATCTCTGATTCCACCCTCGCATCCCCCCCCCCCCCCCCCCCAGCTCTCCATCACTCTGAACCCTGACCCTTGACGACTCAGACCCTAAACTATCTTGACCCTTGACCCCCTAACATTGAACCTCTCAACCTACGCAGCTCACAGTTCACATCACATGATGTGTTCATAAACTTGCTGCTAGAATGCTGGCTTCCAGATACTCCTTAGTGTTATTCCAAATGGCACACTATCACTTTAATGTTTAAGTGTGCAGTTCAGTGTTTTAAAGAGAAGTTGGTATTCCACTATTTGGGCATTCTAATAATGTTGATATGTTTGTTCAGCTGTATTATTTAAAAATGTTTTTGGTGTAGATGTTGTAGCTGATTAACTAGTTAACCTCTGCCCTAGTTAGCCAACTATTCTCTGCATTTAACACAGTAGTTAGTCCCTGCATTTGGTCAGCTGGTAAGTATATGTGTTTAGTTAACTGGTTAGTTCCTGCATTTAGTCAGCTAGTCAGTCAGCGGTTAAATACATTTGTGTATTGGTTTGTGTTTTTTTGACGAGTGTTGATTTTCAAAATAAAGGAGACTAGAGCCTACTGTACTGTAACCAACATTACTGTGTGTCACTATCTATCTATCATTTAGTATCACTTCCGTGGAGGAAAAGATTGTGAGACTGAACAGGAGAACAACTGACAGAGAGAGAGAGAGAGAGAGAGGGAGAGAGACAGAAAGAGAGAGAGAGAGAGCGAGAGAGAGAGGGAGAGAGATTAAAAAGTTTGAGGCAGGAAAGACAAGCCAGATAAAATAGACCCCCCCCCCTCACCCTACCCCACCCCCACTGAGGCATCTTCTGCCAACTCACTGAAGAAGAGAGAGAGAGAAGAGGGAAACCAGATAGAGAGGAAGAGAGAGGTATGCGGTTCTCACCCCTTCACTCCCCCTCCCCTCCCCCCTCCACTCCCCCAGTAGCCAGGGCACACCAACCTGACATCACACCACAGCACATCGGTGAACTGGACAGTCGATGCTGAGCTGGTGGTGGAGGGCAGCAGGATGCAGTATCCTCTCTCCCCACCAGAGAGGTGTGATGTGCAGCGACGCACGTGGACCGGATGGGGTGAGACAAAGAGAGCCAGAGAGCGAGAGTGAAAGCAGGCGCTGGAGAGTGGAGAGTAAACAGTTGATAGTGTGGTCAGTGGAGCTTGTCCTTGGCTGAGACGGACCTCTCAGCTCCTCTAATCCGTGAAGAAAGGAAGGGTCGCTCCTTCATCCTTCCCTGCTCCACTTCACTCCCTAAACTGAAGCCCTCCCTGGCAGCTGTGTGCCAGCTCTGTCTGAAGAGAATCCCTCACTCCTGGATGTTGTCCTCCAGCTGTCTGCTCTGCTGTCATCCTGGTTTCCTGTCCCCAGCGTCAGCCATGTTTGAATAGATCTTTTATCATCATTGTACATTGTACAGGACAGGTGTCAAACTCCAGTCCTCGAGGGCCACTGTCCTGACAGTTCTAGATGTTTCTCTGCTCCAGCACACCTCCACAGAGCTTAATCACGACCCTTCATCAAAATCAGGTGTGCTGGAGCAGGGAAACATCTAAGACCTTCAGGACAGCGGCCCTCAAGGACTGGAGTTTGGCTGCCCTTGTTGTACAGTCAAGTGGTTGAGCGGTGAGGGAACTTGGCTAGTAATCAGAAGGTTGCGAGTTGGAATCCAAGCCGAGTCAACATGACGTTGTGTCCTTGGGCAAGGCACTTCACCCTACTTGCCTCAGGGGGGAATGTCCCTGTACTTGCTGTAAGTCGCTCTGGATATGACTCCACGTATTCTGCTGTTGCCCTGTCACACCAGTCTGATGTCTTGTCTTGTGGTAAGGAGGGCTTCTGGTGGTTTCCAAACTCACCCCCATGCTGACAGTTCTCACTGAGGCTGTTATCTTGTCATGACGGCAGCAGTTGCTCGTTGTCAACGCACACAGGGGTTTCTAAGGGGCTTCCATCAGAGGGTCTCCTAAACAGTTAAAGTGTGGTGTTGCCACTGTGTTGCCATTCAAATCACTCAGCGAGGGAGCGCAGGAAGTGACTGGCTGCTTCTGGTGATGAGGAGCAGGACATATATCTGTCAGCCAAGGCTATGTTTGTGTGTGTGTGTTTTGGCCGGTTGGGGATTTAGACAGGGGAAATGGACGCAGAAATATTCCGTCAAAAACATGTTTGGGTTCAGTTCATATCCTGGATGCTCAGATGAGCCTCGGTGAGGTTTATCAGATGGGCTCATATTTCGGTGACATCTTGTTTATATAATATTCAAAACGGCATTATAGATGATTCCTGTTCTTTGCTGATATCGTTTGCAGTGCACCACGAGGGCCATTTTGGTAGAAGCTTATTCTGTACCATCAAACAACAATGTCAAAACTCATGTTGGTGATTAACGTTGAATATATATTTTATATACATACAAACTGTACAAACATACATAAACTGGTATATGCAGAGAAGACATGCGAATATGGATATTTTAATTGGTTTCAGAAGCAACCTGAAGCATGATGGGTACGGTTATAGTCAGTTAACAATGGTTAGAATGGGTGGGGGGGGGGGGAAGGGGAGGAGAGATAAACGGAGAGGGCTGGAATAGAGGAGAGGGAGAGAGGAGGGGTGAGGGAAGAGAGGGGCGAGAGAGGAGGGGTAAAGAGAAAGAAGAAAGCAGGGGGAAAAAGGCAGTGAGGATGAACTGAGGGGGGTTCCTGTTTGGAGGCTGAGTGAGGTCGTTCACCCTCTGGAACTCCCCCTGCTTCCCTCTCCTCTCCACCGCTGTGTGTGTGTGTTTATGTGTGTGTGAGGCCGTGCTGAGCTCTCCCTGGCAGCCTCTCGACAGGTGGAGGCAGGGAGGCTGGAGGGGTTACCCCGACGCCGTGGGGGAGATGTTTGGAGAAGAGCACAGCCGTGAGTACAGGCTGTGCTGCTGAGTGAGAAACACTGAGAGCTGAGTCATGGTTTACTTTGGTGTGTTGAGATACAGCGGACACTTAATGGAAGTCTGGTTAGCCTCAGTGTGTGTGTGTGCGTGTGTGTGATCTTGAGCTGCCAACTCTCTACCCATCCCCGACGACCTTAACGGAACAGTCTAGTGGGAGCCTGGCCATTTTCAACCTGTGCTGTCACTGTCCGTGGCTCATAAATGCTGTCTAATAACGTTGAGCTACGTCCCCCCTCCCCTGCTCTGGAAACTAGCCCCATACATTTCCTGTTAAGCTAGCAGATGGGTGAGATCTTCCAGGAGCCTCATGACTGGTGGCCCTGGAGCTGGGGAGGAACAGCGGGTGGGTGGGCCTCCTCCGCTGAGGTAGGAGCGCCTGGGAGGAGGGTTATCTTTAGGCTGGGCTTTCATGAGTGAAGCTGCACTGTGTCTGATTGGCTGTACGGTCATGTGACTGACCAGACCAGGCTTGTCATTGGCTGACACGGTAGGACAAGCAGAAGGGGTCTACAAGAGGTTCCTTCAAAACACTGATTAGTCCTTAAATAGTTCATCTGGAATCAACATAACACTGTTAAACACAACAAAGTCCAAAAACAAAACAAAAACAATCTACCTATCTACGTATCAGAGTCCGTGCTGCTGAGAAGCCTGGAGTCTCTGCTGGGGAACAGAAGAGAGTGTAGACTTCATCGTTCTCCTTCATCATTTCACCATCCATCAGCATCGACATCACTATCACCATCCTGATCACCATCATTATCGCCATCATCATCACCATCATGATAACCATCATCATCACCATCATGATAACCATCATCATCAGCATCATGATAACCATCACGATCACCATCTTCATCACCATCATCACCATCACGATCACCACCATGATAACCATCACGATCACCATCATGATAACCATCACGATCACCATCTTCATCACCATCATCACCATCACGATCACCATCATGATAACCATCACGATCACCATCATGATCACCATCTTCATCACCATCATGATAACCATCACGATCACCATCTTCATCACCATCATCACCATCATGATAACCATCACAATCCCCATCATCATCTCCATCATCATCTCCATCATCATCTCCATCATCATCTCCATCATCATCATCATCATCATTATCATCATCATCATCATCATCATCATCATCATCATCATCATCATCGCCACAGTCCTTCTGGACTCCATGCTCCAGTTTCTTCTCCTCCCTCTCCCTCAGTGGCCCCTCCTGATCCCTGACTCTGTCCACTGTCCTGCCGCTGTGGGCTGGGCCTCTGTGGGCGGGGCCTCTCTGGGCGGGGCCTCACACCACAGAGTGCTGGTTATTGTGTTGCGCCCCTCCCCCGCCCAGCACCGTGTGGTTGACGGAGGAGGCGGAGCGGTCGGAGCCGTCGACCGCCGTCCCGTTGACGCTCTCCTGGCGCTGGCAGAACAGGATCTGCCTGAAGGTGGCGCTCATCTCCTTGTCGCGGTACGAATAGATGATGGGGTTCATGGCGGAGTTGAACTCGGCCAGCAGGAGGAAGAACTTCTCAAAGGTCAGGACGTTGCAGCTGGAGCAGAAGACGTCCAGCAGGAGGAGGACGAGGCCTGGAGTCCAGCACACGATGAAGGCTCCTGTAAGGAGGGGGAGGGGGGAGGAGGACGGGAGAGGGAGAGAGGAAGGGAGGGAAGGGTAGAGAGGAAGGAAGTGGGAGGGAGGGAGGGGGTAGAGAGAGAGGGGAGAGTAGGAGGGAGAGAAAGGGAAGGAGAGAGATGGAGGAAGGGGGAGAGAGGATGAAAGTGAGAAGGTGAGAATGTCATATAACCACTGCATGTTCCAAGACATCCAAGGCATGTTATGTTGAGCACTGCACGGGGTATTTAATCGTTTTGTAAAGAGCAGAGGGCTGCAGGACCTAACAACCACACTCTCAGGGAGGAGGGATTCAACTGTTGATGCAAAAAAAACAGCATATGAAACGATATGAGAGGAAAACATACACAGAAGGAAAGGAAGAGGCTGTGTTGCAATATTAGTGTCTAGTATGTATATCACACATGTTTGTGACATTCAAAAGTGTCATAAATGTAGCAAAAAATAATCTGTATGCCTGCCTGCTTCCCTCCCTGCCTGTCTACCTGCCTCTCTGCCTGTATGTCTGCCTGCCTGCCTGTCTGCTTGTCTGCCTTTGGGGTCTATGAGGTGACAAACGATGTCCTATACACTCAATGTTTGCTTTCTCTGTCTGAACAACAACCGTTACTATAACAACAATATGGTGATAAGGCAACAAAATAATTGGCTGACAGAACCACTTGCTATGATGAGGAAAATGATTAGCATAGCTTCTCAGGAAGGCAGTGATGGTCTGGAAGCAGCTGATCTGAGACCACCCATAATGATGACATACCTGTCGTCCATCCCTGGTGTGTTCTCTCTGTCTCTGTCTCTTTCTCCCTCTCCCCCTCTCTCCCTCCGTCTCTCTCTTCCCCAAGACTGTCTCTATCTCTCACTCCCTCTCTCTCCCACTCTTTCTTTCTCCCTCCCTCTCCCTCCTTCTCTCTTTCTCCCTTTCTCCCCTTATTTCCCTCTGTCTCTCTCCTCCCCTCTCTCACCCTCTCCCTCTCTCCCTCTCTCTCTCTCCCTCTCTCTCCCTCTCTCTCCCTCTCTCCCTCTCTCTCCCTCTCTCCCTCGCTCTCTCTCTCCCTCTCTCCTAACAGTCCAGGCGCAGCTGTTCCCCCTCCCCTCCGTTCTACCTCATGACTCAGATATGTTGGAGCAGCTTTCAGGAGTTAGATCAGCTCTGCTGGCTGCTGGACACACGGGCCTCTTCACATGAGCACGCCTTCGAAACACGCGTGTGTGCGAGACAGGCGGCTGGGGATTCGCTGAGAGCTCACTAAATACAATTTCATTTCCTCCCCCAATCCTGGAGAGTCAGGCGATGTTTGTTTTAAACCCTGCTGCTGACTCCCCTGTCCCCCATGGCTGATCCGACTGATAGATATTAAGTAAACAGGAGGGAGGACAAGGCCCGTGCAGGAAGGAGGTTAGAGAAAGAGATGTATGGTCTCCAGTAGTAAGTATTGTAGAAGGGAGGACCGAGCTGAACTGTATATCACCGAGGTGCGACACTGACAGATATATGAAAGAGCTCACACACATATGGAGATATGAGCAGGGAGGATATCGTTATAACTTATGAAGGAATATGAATCACGTTGAGGGCTGAGGTCATGATGATGTGAACAGATATACTGAACATTTTACTGTGGTGACATGCCTGTAATGTGTACAGGTTAAGATGACATGATGGGTTCAAATCCCGCCCTCTCAGTCCAGGAAAGTCAAATTGACATCCTGTTATGCAGGATAGTGGCTGTGCGGTATCCAGCCCACCCACCATGCCTACTCCCATTCACTGCATGTAAGGCCCTATGGATGAAAGCGGCAGATAACTAGTGCCTATCGGAGGAGGGTCAGATGTCTACTAGGGGTCAGGGCAGGGTCAGATAAGGTTTGAGTCTGCCCAGAGCTGGCCAGGACAGAAAGGGCTTTTCATGCTTCTCAGGATGGCTTTCAGCACCATTTTCTCCCCTCACTTCCTCCCGTCCCCCCGCCCCACTCTCTCTTTTTACTCATCTGAAATCTGACAGCCCATCATTTCCTGGATTCGCAAAAAAAAACTACAATAATCTGACAAATTACCACTCAGAGAAAAACATGGAGATATCTGACCCTAATTGCAGACCCAATGCTGCTCTGAGTGTCTGTGGTGAAAACCAACACCTCAGACTAGCCAAATGGCTCTGTGATATGGGGCTCTGCCTTCCTGCCAGCAGCCTGCCAGCCTGTCTGTCTCTCTGCCTGTCTGTCTGTCTCTCCGCCTGTCTGGCTGCATTTAAACCCCAGGAGAGAAAAAAAGATTTGACATCCCATTCCCCTACAGAAACATGTTGCCCGTAGCCCTGCTTGAGTGTGGAGTGTGTGAGAGTGTGTGAGAGTGTGTGAGTGTGTGAGGGTGTGTGAGAGTGTGTGGTCTCCATTGCAGGATTAGGGGATCCTGCCCTGCCACTTCAGATCAGATTAGTCCAACAACTGCTCATTCTGCAGCCCTGCTTGATAAGGTCCTGGCATTCCTCCACTAATCCCAGTGTATCAACAGTGATGGTCCACTTGGTGGTTCTTGGCTAAGGTACTCTGGGGAAAGTAGGGGTGGGGGGCGGTGGGGGTCAAGGCATAAGTCAGGGAAGGAGGACTCAAGCCCCTTTAAAGAGCCTCGGCCTCAGTTGTATTTATGTAGGCTCCTGGACAGAGCCAAAATGGACAATACTGAGACCAAGATTGAGGCCACTGTGTACGAAGGGGGAGCCATGCGACTGTGACCAAGGTTGAACCAAAATGGCGGCCACTGAGACCAGGGATGAGTCCACATGGACGCTGCTCCTATTCTGAGACCGTGAGGTGAGATCGAGCTGAAGGGAGAGCGTTGACCTTCTCACAGCCAGAGGCCGCTGGGACTCTCACACCTGTCTACAGTCTCGAGGAGGACGACGCGATTGGCCAGACTCTACTGTGACCAATAGCAGAGATCCTGCGATTTAAACCGCAAAAACAGATGCAGAGGAAGACGAGGATGATCAAGAAGGGAGAGTAGGGAGAGAAAGGAGAGAGGAAGAACAGCAGCGGGACAGGAGGACAGACAGAAAGGATGAGAAGACTGAGAAGAGCCCGGGACAGAGGCGGAGGAGAAGGGAGGCAAGCGGAGAGCGGTGAAAGAGGAGGGGAAGAAGCAGAGGACTTGAACGAGAGAACAGCGGAATGTTAAAACCTGTGACATCGCGAGCCACATGCCTTGAATGTTGCACAGCTGCCATGAGACCGGCTCTCCAACAGTCACTGTTCTGCCAATACACACACACACACACACAGGTTCGGATTGGTTCTGCCCTACACCAATCAGACACAGGCAGCAGTCGGACACACGGACATTGTTTCGTGAATCAGACATATTCTCTGGTGAGATGGGGAGCATGCACGCCTGGAGAGTGACATCATTCACTATGACCCACTGCTGGCTGGTGTGTATGTACGTGTTTGTACACGTGTGTGTGTGTGTCTGTGATATGTGAGTCCATTCTGACTTCTGATTGGTTCCCTGGGTTAGGAAGCTGAATTCTGAATCTGAATGAAGACCTGGTTTTCTCTGGTGCCTTGTGTGATGCTATCTCTCCCAGATATATATTGCTGTCTCTCTTTCTCTCCCTCTCTCCTAACTGATCCCCCCACTGATCTCTCTCTCTCCCTAAAAACAAACCACTCTCCAGCTAATCTCTCTCTAATATGCTACCTATACCGACTTCATGTCATATTTATTATCTGTGTATGGTTTTAAGCTGCTGTATGTTTACATCGATCAAAAACACAAACTATCATACATGCTATTCTTACAGAAGACCTTTGTAGTAACCTCTGTAGAGGGCCTGCAATACCTTATCTAATGTGTTTATTGATTTGGAAAGATCGGAATACAATTATTCTGTTTTAGAAGGCTAGATTTCCTTGTCATGGTCTGGGAAGAAAGGCCATTGGAATACTGCTGCTGTTCCCAGGCTACGAAAAAAAACATGCTAACATGTTAACCCATGACCTTTAAGAACGAGAAAGCGTTAACGCTATCATGCTAACATCTGTGTAGAAAGGTAGCATGGCAACCTCACTTTGAACGTTAGGAAATGTCAAGCTGGGATAGCAAACATCTGGTGATAACTTTCCAGACCGATCTATGTGAAGACAAGCAAACTTCTAGGTTGTGCGAACGTTTCACTGCTAACCTACTGAAGCCCATCTGGAGGAGTGTGAGTTGTACTGGGTACACATGGGCTAGATAGCTACGGAGAAGAGGGGGATATTTTCCATCTGATAGCGATTCCCAGTAGACATCAGAAATAATGTATTTTACAGGCTCCTGAAGGCTCTCAAAGGCTCTTCATCTCTCTCTCTCTCTCTCTCTCTCTCTCTCTCTCTCTCTCTCTCTCTCTCCCTCCTCTCATCTGTTCAGCAGATGTGGAGCTTAAAGAAAGAGCAGCTTCCTCTGAACTGCTGAATTACAAACCAGAGTTGAAGAGAGCACCTTCAAAAAAAACTATGCACACACACTGACACATACATGAATACACACACAACCTTTCCTGGCAGACGCAGATGTACAGTATTAGAAAGCATTAAGAGGAAGTTGATATTCTTTGTTTTGGGTTGTCGGAGCAGAGACCCAGAGCAGGGAGGAGGGGACTCTGGCTCAGGCTAATGTGTCGTCCTTCCAGGGGGCCACTCACCCTCGCTGCTGACAGGAGATCCAAAACATCTCTTCTCTGGTCTAATCCTACTGCCACAAATTTGTCAGTTTCCCCCTGGGGATGAATCAAGTATCTCTCTCTTTCTCTCTATCAGTCTCTGTCTATCTCTCTATTTCTCTGTCTGTCTATCTGTTTGTCTGTCTGTCTGTCAGTCTATCTCTCTATTTCTCTGTCTGTCTGTTTATCTCTCTATCGCTCCATTTCTCCATCTGTCTGTATATCCGTCTGTCTATCTCTATTTCTCTGTTTGTCTGTCTGTCTCTGTCTGTCTGTCTGTCTTTTTAATCCATGTTCAGGGTCTGCGTCTGCCTGGAAGTAGTTCTGTCAGGAGCAGCAGAGGGCGTGTGCAGCGTCTCCATGAGGATGAGAGGCTGCAGACATCACCCAGATCACAGGGATCTGGAAGGAATGTTTTCCTGACGGCAGACATCTGCTGGAGCAGCTGAGAGCCGGCCTGTTCCCATAACCAAGAGATACAACAACAACACCACCCACGTACACACACACACACACACACCCTTCAGGACTCTGGAGACCCCCGTACCAGGACAAGTGAACTAGTGTAGCACAGAACCAAACATCCAGTATGTTAGCCATTTTTTGGCTGTCATATAAATCCATTCTTGCATAAATAAAGATAGCTGCTAAATGTTAGCGATGGCCACAGTGTGTGCTGGAAGTCTAGCTGGTCCATGTGGTGGAGTGCAGTCCTGTGGTAGCGGCGGTGCTGGGTGGACACAGGGGACAGCAGAGCTACAGTGAGCGGCTCTCTCTGCTGGCCTCCATAACAACAGCTGCTTTGTTCATCTACTGGGCAGCAGTACAACTGAAGCACTAACCTACAGGCCAGACAGGAACCAGGGAGAACCCCGTGGGTACCCTGTCAGAACCTGATCCCTACCTGGGCACTATGTTAGGACAGGATTGTTGAATTCAGTCTTCAACCAGTCCCATGACGCTAGTCTTCAGTAAACACTTCACCATGAGTGTAGTTTGAAGTGTGTACTGTAGTATAGTATCGCATAGTGTAGCATAGTATAGTGTAGTGTAGTGTAGAATAGTATAGTATAGTATAGTGTAGTGTTGTGTAGTATAGTGTAGTATTGTATTGTGTAGTATAGTGTAGTGTAGTGTGGTGTAGTATAGTGTAGTATTGTATAGTGTAGTATAGTACAGTGTGGTACAGTATAGTATAGTACAGTATAATACAGTACAGTATATAGTACAGCACAGTACAGTGGCTGGTCCTCACCCAGTACTATGACCACAGTCTTCAGCAGACTCATCATGGTGTCTCGGTTGCGTCTGGGTCCAGAGCTGTGCCGGGACATCCTCATGGTGCGCTGGCGGACGTACACAAAGATGTGGGCGTAGAGGACCACCATAACCAGGAAGGTGACCAGGTTGAACACGGCCCAGAACACCAGGTAGGAGTTGCAGTAGAGCGGCGCCATGCTGGAGCAGGTGCTCACGTCACAGATGCAGTTCCAGCCCACGCTGGGGATGGCGCCCATGACGATGGACATGGTCCAGATGATGACGATCACCACGACGACGCGCCGGTTGCTCATGCGCGTGTGCAGCTGCATGCGGAACACGGTGATGTGGCGCTCGATGGCGATGGCCAGCAGGTTGGCCACGGAGGCTGTGAGGCTGGTGTCGATGAGACCCTGGCGGAGGAGCCAGGTGCTGACCGACAGACGGCGGGTGTTGGGCCCCGTGTTGAACATCAGGTAGAAGTACGCCAGACCGGCGAAGAAGTCCGCCGCCGCCAGGTTAGCCATCAGGTAGTAGATGGGGAAATGGAAGCGTCGGTTGACGTAGATGGCCACCATGACCAGCAGGTTGGCCAGCATGATGAAGATGCACACGGTGATGCCCAGCCCCATCACCAGCTTGCTCACTGTGTTCCATTCCGTTGCCAGGTATTTCCCGCTGCGGTTGTAAAAGAAAGCTATGGTCTCATTGTAGTAGCACTGCTCCTGGTCCATACTGGCTGCTGATGGCGTCTAGAGGGAGGAAGAGAGATAGTTAGAGAGAGAGACAAGTGTCTGGAGACAGGTTCGAGACAGAGACATGGGGGGTATGGGGAGACAGGTAAAAGAAAGACAGATTACAGAGAAAGAAAGAGTGTTTAGAGAAATATGTTAGAGAGAGACAGGTTTCTGAAGACCGGAGAGACGGGTTAGGAGGAGTCATGTGGCTCAGTGGTTAAGGTTGGGCTAGTAATCGGAAGTTTGCGAGTTTGATTCCTGGCTGTGTGATGTTGTGTCCTTGAGGAAGGCACTTCACCCTACTTGCCTCAGTGGGGTTATGTCCCTGTACTCGCTGTAAGTCACTCTGGATAAGAGTGTCTGCTAAATGACTAAATCTAAAATTTGTATTGCTATCAGGGACTTCATGTGGCACCTTGGATCCATGCTGAACTGCCAGGGCTACTGCCTGTAGTTCTCGTTCTATGGTTGTATGTTTACATAGTGAACTATGTGTCCCCCAGCCACCATCTGCTGTTGCTGTGTGTCAGTCAGCTGGCTGGTGGAGGACTGTGGACTGTGTAATGATGAGCAGCGTCCTGTCAGGGCGTTCCAGGAGCAGAATCCCAACAGTCCTTTACACTGTTTTTAACCCATTCTGCAACCTCAACAGTGTCTGCCTCAAGTGTCCTCAAGTCAGAAGCAGATGACCGCACAGTGAATGATAACATGTAAACCTACGCGGTGATTTAAAAACGGAAAAGAATGGAAAGAAAAGCGGTTCAAGGAAAGAAATAGGAAAAAATAAACGAATTATACGTCGGATAAAAATACATTATTTATATTAAAAGGAAATGTTAGGTTTTTTAAATGTTCTGGAATAAAAACATAAAATACCGATTCTGCTCGGAACGGACCGATTCCCCCCAAAATTGGGTTTGACGCCCTGACACACAAAACGGATGTTGCAGCGTAGGGTGACTAATGAACCAAAGCTAGTGAGCAGCATGAGTGTGTGCCTGTCTGTGCGTCTGAATACAGGCCCCTGTTCCAGCCCCAAAGTTGTATCTAACACACTCCTAAACACGACTTCCCCATCTGGTCTGCTTTAACAAGTGTTCCTACTTCAAAAACGAGTTTAAAAGAAATGAAAAGACTACACACAACACACACACACACGGTCAACACACACACGCACAAGGGGGTTTGAGTAAACATAAATTTAACCCGACACAAAGTCACACACACCAGTCCTCATACACAAACACGCACACACAAATCCATTCGCAAACACGCACAAGCAAACATAAGAGCATTGAGGCTGCGATGAGAGTGTGTTAGTGAATGCCCACCCGCTTGCCCTCCACACACACAGGAAACAGCCAGGGGCCCCAGAGCTGCTTGGGGGTGTGAGCACCAGTACTGAAACCAAAAAGAACCAGGACCAATATCAGGACCGGGACCAGAACCAGGACCAGATCTAGATCAAGTCTCTCAGATGTCCTGCTGAGAACTGTCCTATGAAATTGTGGGACACGCATATAAATATGCACAGGCATTTGACCATAAACTAACACATTATATGTGCAGTATGTACAAAAGTACACATTTAATTGCACACGTAACATTCACACACGTATATATATATCAGTACCACTGGACTAAAGGTGTTCACACTCACCTAGTGTGTGATAGAAGATCTGACACTGAGCTAACCACTGCAGAGGAGACAGCATCGCAACACAGCTCTGCCTCAACGTGGACCAGGACCTCACTAGAAACATGATCTACTTCCTGTGAGAATGCACCACTTCCTGTAAAGGCGAGGAAAATACATCCACTTCCTCCTCTCTCTCTCTATTTCTCTCTCTTTCTTGCATAGATACGAGTCATTATGGTCTGTGTGTGTAAGTGTGAACCGTGCTGACACCCTTGATGCCACAGTAACGACGTAACAGCTCAGGCATCAGGCCTTATGTCTCTGCATCCATCTGTCTCCTCTTTTCTAGCGAGGACAAGGCTCAGGGTTCGAGGGCTGGAAAACATCCTTCAGGGTGAGTTTCATGAAGGCGTGTGAGGTGTGCATGTGTGTAGTCAGTCCTATGTGGGATAGGCGTGTGTGATTCAATGGTCTGAACAACTTTGATCTGTCTCCTACCTTAGCCACACCAACTCCAAGTCACTGCTTTCAAGGAACAAGACGGCTTTCTTTCATTTCCTTCCTTTCTCTCCCCCCCCCTCCTTTCTCCCTCTGTACCTCTCACTCTCACTAGGTCTCTCCACACCTCTCTCTCTCTCTAGCTCTCTATATTGCTCTCTCCCTAGGTCTCTCCACACCTCTCTCTTTCTCTCAGGGTCTCTCCACACCTTTTTCTCTCTCTCTCGGTCTCTCCACACCTCTCTCTCTCTAGGTTTCTCTATACCTCTCTCTCTCGGTCTCTCCACACCTCTCTCTCTCTCTCTCTCTAGGTTTCTCTATACCTCTCTCGCTCTCTAGGCTGCCAGGCCTGGCAGTTCGGCAGCACAATGGACACATTGTTCAGTTTGCAGTGCCTGCTGGAGTCTTAAGAGAGAGAGCAGAGGGAGAGAGATAGAGCAGATAGAGAGAGAGAGCGTAGAGAGAGAGGGAGAGATAGAGAGCAGATAGAGCGAGCAGAGGGAGAGAGAGAGAGCAGATAGAGAGAGAGCAGAGAGAGAGAGCAGAGAGAGAATAGAGAGAGCAGAGATCAGAGAGATAGAGAGCAGAGAGAGAAAGAATAGAGAGAGCAGAGAGATAGAGAGCAGAGAGAGAAAGAATAGAGAGCAGATAGAGAATTGAGAGAGCAGAGAGAGATCAGAGAGATAGAGAGCAGAGAGAGATCAGAGAGATAGAGAGCAGAGAGAGGGCAGATAGAGAAAGACTAGAGAGAGCAGAGAGATCAGAGAGTTGTGGATGTGAGTCCATGCTGAGGCCTCAGCATTTCAGCCAGCAGAGATCCTACACAGCTGGAGCTTCTCTGCAGGTCCTACAGCTGGGCTTCCTGACAGCAAATGACTAAATAACAAATAGTCTCCTTTGTACGATTTATTTCTGTTCTATTGCGTAGTTCCAGTTTTAGGTGAAATATCTGAGAAAGTATAACAGTGTAGGCTGGAGGTCCTCACCTCTTATGTTCAAACTATGCTAAAGAGTTGAGCTTCTGGAAACTTCCATACTGAACACCACTCGTTAAGCAGAACAGTGTAAACTGGCTCAGACAGAACCGAGAGAATAATGAGAGGCCCCAGTACACAACTAAGTGGGATGACAAATGGAACCACGGTTCTAGTTTGGAGAACCAGACGCCACACAGCCTCTCCTCTGAAAGATTCATTAAATAGTACCGGGTAGCAGCAGTAACCACAAAGCTCCAAGAGAATGACTTAGAGGCATGACCGGAAGAATAACCTCAGTCTGAGACTGGCTGATGAAATCAAAAGTTTAAGTCAGTTGGCTCAGCGGTTAAGGCGTTGGGCTTGGGATCGGAAAGGTTGTGAGTTCGAATCCCGGCTGTGGCTACATGACGCTGTGCAAGGCACTTACTACTACCTTACTAAGCCTTTCGCTTTGCATCTAGGGGTGGTGAGGACCTGAACTCAGCCCTACCTCTGACGCATTAACATACTTCCGGCGCCGGCGCGAGTTGGCTGCCGATCACAACAGCTCTCTGCGATTTCCACCCCTGGAGGACAAATAAAGGTTTATCTAAAGAGGAGAAGGACTCAGAACCCACAAGAACTCAGGCACTGACACATATGACAGCATCATGGAGAGGGGGCTATGTGGGCTAACCAGAAGGTTAATCTATAAATCAGGGGGGAATGTCCCTGTACCTGCTGTAAGTCACTCTGGATAAGAGTGTCTGCAAAATTATTAAATGTCACTGTTAGACTTTAAAGTGTGGTCTGCAACAGGAGGATTAACAGCAGGAAGATGCTAAATAAGGGCACACTTCCATACCTGAATGACCCTATCAGCAAACCACCTTGATCTAATGACTCTCAACCGCATGCTGGCCTATCTTCTGTCAACATGGTGTTTCCTGTGGGTGCAGGCTACCACAAGATGAGTCACATCACTGAGTGGCCTTTCGCTTTGCGTCCAGGGGTGGTGAGGACCTGGACTCAGCCCTACATCTGATGCGATAAAGAGGAGAAGGACTTCGCTGGATGATGTTTTTGCTTGTTTCTTTTCATCGGTCATGATGTTTATTGTTTGTTGTTATTTCCTCTTTTAGGGGTTTAGGGGTCTTTCACATCCCCTCCTCATCTGACTTCATGTCTGGTTTAGACAGAAATCGTTACGTTTTCTTTTTTTTTTTGCTCTACAATCTTTGTATCTGCAGTGTTTGTTCACCTCTCTGGTTTGCACTCTATCTGCCGTGTGCATTGCACTGTTTTTATACAAATTTATTTTTATTATCTTTTATTTATTTTTACATGCCCTTGTCTGTATAGTTGGATGTTATGTTTTAGATTGTATCTGTATTTGTCTGTATTTATAGGCTCCACAGTTAGTGTTCTCTGTATGCACCGCGGGTTTGAGAGTAACACAATTTGAATTGTTTGTTTGTATGTACTGTACATGTGGAAGAATGGGCAATAAAACAGACTTGAACCTAAATCTTAACCGCTTTCATTGTCAACCAAGTGCTGTGTTGCACTTAACAGTGAACAAGCAATGATTATCAAATATAATCTTGGTGTAGCTTTCAGCTTAGCTGAATTTAGTCAAGTTTACATTTACATTTATATTTATTCATTTATCCAAAGCGACTTACAAGAGAAGCTTTTACAAAGAGCATCAGTCATTGAGCATAGCAACGTGATAGACCCCGAACACAGTGTTTTTTTTTATATCGTGAATCATACATCAAGAGAACCAATAAGTGCCAAGTGAAGAACTATAAATGCATAACACAACGATTGTGAACATAAAGCAAGAGATACAACAAACAACACTGGCAAGTCACCATATGGGGACCAACAGATTGTTCTAAAGCACATTAGGTTATGGGAAGTGTCATACTATTCCTAAGTGCCATTAAATTCTTTAAATAGGTGAGTTTTAAGCCTTCTCTTGAAGGTGAGAAGGCAGTCTGTGCTTCTGATGGAGGTGGGGAGTTGATTCCACCATTGGGGAGCCAGGCAGTGGAAGAGTTTGTGTAGTGACCTCTCCATGACTCTCAGTGATATGCGTCAGTGCCAGAGAAATTACAGAGAGTCTAGTGTATTTGGAGAATATGAATGCACTGTTCATTTGACTCCTTGTCTGTCATATCGAGTCAGTGCTATGTGACAGTGCTCAGACCGTACACTCAGACTCAGAACCCACAAGAACTCAGGCACTAACGCATATGACTGAGACTCATGGAGAGGGGGGTATGTGGGCTAACCAGAAGGTTAATCTATAAACTCAGAATTAGCACCTAAAGCCCCTCAGATATGCACACTGCAGCCCTACTGCCACAGCTGTGGAACATGCTATTTGCTTCAGACTAGGGTTAGCGAGGCTAGTAGTAGCATTGGCGCAAGGTCAAACCCTACGTCAAAAGAACAGGAAGGCATCTGCCATGGACGTTTACAAGGTTGGGTAACCTTCCCAATCACAAGTCAACGAAGGTATTTCCAGTGTACAGTACAGTGAACCCTCACTATATCACGGTTCACTTTTCACGGTTTCGCTACTTCATGGATTTGCATCGTGCATTGTGTTCTGCATTCTGATTGGCTAAACAGTCTCTCCAACACAAACCTGTGCATCAATAAAGTTGAGGTTTACAGGATACTGTACTTTTATTTGTTAAACAAATGCTTGGGCCTGTAAAAAGGGTTTGTTCTTTGGTTTAATATAAAATAGAGTATTTAATTGTATAATAATTGTAAAAAAAAATAAAGGTTTCTACTTCACGGATTTCGCTTATCACAGGTTCTTTTTGGAACGTAACCCCTGTGAAAAACGAGGGTTCACTGTACAACTACATGTGTTGGGGTACATCACTAGATGTGGAGTTTCGTAAGGCGTGTTGAAATGGTTATAGAGACGGCTTGCAAGACAGCTCAGTGAGCCAATGCTGACTGTGACCATTGAGATAGCAGAAAGCCCCCTAAACAGCCCCCTAGAAAGCCCCCTAAACAGCCCTCTAGACAGCCCTCTAGATAGTCCTCTAAACTGCCCTCTAGAAAGCCCCTAAACAGCCCTCTGGACAGCCCCCTAGACAGTCCACTAGACAGCCCCGACAGCCCTTTAGACAGCTATTTGGACAGTTATTTGGACAGCTCGATAGACAGCCATCTGCACAGCCCCATAGACACCCATCTGCAGATCCCCATAGACAGCCCCCTGGACAGCCCTCTATATATATGACAGGCTGTCCACTCCTGCTGACAGCCTCAGAGCAGCAGGAGCTGTGGTCCAGAACAAGCTGATAATGTGCAGGCCAGATGAGGGCTGCAGTAACAGTGTCAGCAGTCAGGCCTTATCAGAGGGAACGTAGAGACACTGATGAAGGACGTCCTCGCACGTCTCCGTTTTATCTCGCTCCCCCGGCTTCCTATAAACTGCCTGGTGTGTGTGTGTGTGTGTGTGTGTGTGTGGTATGAGGTGTGTGTGTGTGTGCATAGTCCTATCGCATGGATTGAAACTGCTTCCATGTGGGTTTCTGGATCCTCTTTCTCTTCGCTGGGAGAAAGAGGATAGGGGGGTGGAGGATAGAGAGAGGTGAGGAAGAAAAGGAAAACGAGAGAAGAGAGGAGAATAGCAGAGTTCAGAGGAGTGAGGGATGAGATGGAAGACAGAGCTTGGATCGGGAGGTAGCCCCCCCCCCCCCCACCTCCCCCCAGCCGGATCGGGAAAGGGAGGGAGGCGGGCTGGAGGAATGCTGGCTCAGGACCCCCTTTAGAGGAAAAACAGACACACCGGAGGGCTGGGGGGGGGGGGCAGGGAGGACTGGGCGTGGGGGGGTTGGGGGTTCGAGGGCCGGGGCCTTTGGGCTTGCTCAGCGGGGTGAAAAGCGCTTGACACGTTTGATTCGCTGTCCATTCTGATGTGAGGATTCTGCCCCCGAGGTTCTAAGGGGAGGTGGACAAACAGCAGCTCTGTGTACTCTGCTGTCCAGCTAATATCCTGTCTGGAGCCAGGGCAGCACCTGCTTACAGAGATATGAAGGCACATCTATGTACCACAGTCAGACCAAGTCCATTCATTTATATGAATGTCAACTCTGGGTTACCTGTATCTCCCACCAGCTCTCTCTCTCTCTCTCTCTCGTTCCATCCTTCCCTATTCCCCTCTTCCCTTTACCTATCTACCTACCTACCTTTCTTCCTTACTACCTCCCTCCATCCTTGCTTCCTTATTCATCTCCCTATACCAGCCTGAGTGTATCTCCCTCCCTCCAGTCTCCACTTCCTGCAGTGGACATCCGTGTTGCGTCCTGCAACCTGGTGTGAATCCGATGACCAATCAGCTCAGAGCTCTGACCAATCAATCCTGAGAACATGGTTGCCGTTAGAGACCGGCAGTGTGCTCATTACTATGTACCAGTCTACAGGCCTATTAGTGAGCGTGCTTGTGTCATATCCATGGCAAAGCTGTTGGACTGACTGGACTCCCACCGATCAACAGAGAAGACAGACTAATAAGCTGTGTGTGTGCGCGTGTGTGTATGTGTGTGTGTGAGTGCTCGCGTGTGTGTGCATGGGAAGTATTACACTCAACTATCAGATGTGGTTACTAGCTGCATAGAATATATTGACACCAACGCGACTCTTGACTACAACAATGTAATTTCATTTCCTCTTCTATGGAAACAGCCTACCACACTGTGATCAAGCCTTAACTGGAATACAACTGAACTGAACCAGCGACAGGACCATGGGTGGCCACGCCCCCGTCGAAGGTACACACCACCTGGGATACAGGGAGGCCGGTGGCCTGTTCCACGTAACCGGCCCACACCGGCTACACATGTACAGCATCTAATTCCATATGTTTCATATACAGATTGTTGATGTGAGAGGTTGTTACTGAGCCTCGCAGAGGTAACACACACCGAGGCGTGGACTTTGGGAAAGCGCCAACAGCAGCAGCAACACTGGAGCCCTATCAGAACCCAGCATACGACATTCTGTGCTAAAGACCATCATCACCCGAAAGAAATGGGGGGAAATGAAGAAAAAAAAAGAAAGAGGATACTTCATCCGTTAATATTATTCGTGTGAGAAAAAGAAAAAAAACAAGCAAAAGAGAGAGACAGAGCGCGAGGAAAATGCCATAGAGGCGAAAGAATGGCGCGCGTCCGCCCCGCAGATCTCCATGGCAATTCAACACAGATGTCAAAACGTTTATCCCAGCGCGAGCCTCCACCGGGTGGTTTTCGATAGAAAATACACTTTTAATAACTAAATAAGTACATCCATTATCGATAACAAGTTGTGCATTAAACGAATCCATACGTCCTTTCAGTTAGCTAACCCGCCACATACAGACGCAACACGTTCTCCATCCCTCACGCGCAGCCTCCCCCTGGCGCGCGGTCTGTTTTCCCAACATTCACACCAACCCAAAGAAGTCCACTAAATACTACGACTTTTCACCGTTTCTGGACAATTCACCTACGAGAGAAATCTGTCTGGGAACGCAACAGTTTTCACATAAAACGATGTTGTCTAGCCTACACCAGTTTGAAAAAGTTAATACAAAAAAAAGAAATACAAAAATATACGCAGTTTGAAACATTTTCCGTCGGGGTACTTACGGTTTATACACTCAGAAACACTCCCAGGCCGATGCCTGAAAGTCCCAGAAAATAAAGAATCGGAGTGCGTAAAACTCCGGAGGATTTGAATTCCGTTATTCAAGTCGCTTTCAGGGCATGAGTGCTTTCTGCCAATCCGAGTCACCGCAGGGAAATGTTTTCATTGTCCTACCGCTGCAAGGAGCGTGCCTTTCGTGGTTTATGTCAAATAGAAACGATGCCTCATTCCCACTGCCCCGCGCGACTCCTCCAAGTTCTCTGAATGCCACTCGACAGGAGAGGAGCGCTGTCTGCACATGACGTCACGCACGCACACACACGCGCACACGCACGCACTCCACAATGAGTAATTGGAAACACATTTTGCAAATCACAAGAACAGAGAATGACAGAGAAATGCGGGGGTCACGTGGGGGGGAGGGAGAGAGAGCGAGAGAAAGATACTAGAACAACTGTATTCTTTACCAATTAACCTGTATCCTCATCTCCTGTCTGCCTGTGTCCTAGCAGCAGAACCTCAGGGAAGACCACAGGACCTGACTTTAACCAGCCACAGTGTGCAGGAGACGCCTCCGGTTCCAGCCCGCCGGCTCTCTCCCCATCTGCATCCACTTACTAGGTGTTTGCAGTAAAGCTATGCAGGCCTGGTGCAGCAGAGAACTTGGGAGGATCCTCTGCTGTTCCACAGTTCTCTTCAGGTGGAACCTTAACCGGCCGTCCTGGAGGGATGTCAATGGACTATAGACACTTGAAGTTCATGTCAAGTGGTGGGTTCAAGTGTCTAGTTCTCCTGTAGTAATAAGACAGGAACCAGAATGACAGACAAGACTAAATGAATAGTTGAGAGCTGCCTCTGTCTGCCTCTGCCTCTATTTCTATCTCTGCCTCTGTCTTGGGCTCTGACCTGTCGCTTCCTCTACTGTAAATATCCTTCCGCCTTTCTGCCTCTACCTGACCTGTGTCTGCCTCTGTGTGAGCTGAGGGCAGGGCTGCCTGGTGGGAAATGAGAGCGGGAGATGTAGAGGCAGAAGAGGGAAAGTCAGAGTGTTTGTGTACTTTGGGGTGGGAGTTGGGGGGCTCAGGGTAAAACCTTCTAGGCAGCCATGAAGAGAAGGTTAAATAAACACATGATAGACTGCAGAACACACCAGTAAGCAGACATATAGACACCCCCCCCCGCCCCTTCTCCTCTTCCACCCCCCCTCCCCCTCTTCCTGAACACACATTTACTAAAGTACACATTATCCAGAACTACTGTTCTCTAATGTGCAGTGTACTGTGTGTCTACGTCTACTGGTTTTCCTAGTCAAATGTAGACTCCCCCCCCCCCCCCCCGTCAAATTGCGTTCTAATGCCAAGACTGGATGCTGTGATGTAGTCTGTGTGTGTGAGTTTGTCTGCATCTGTGTGTGTGTGCGTCCTAACAAGTGTGGTGGAGTCCTGTGTGTGTGAGTGTGCGGGTCTAGGACGTTACTCACGACAGTAATAGTGGTGCGATGGCTTTATGAGCGCCCTGCTGCAGACTGCTGTCCTGTGGCGCTGGGCTTTATGACCCTGACAGCTCTTACAGGGACGTTACCAGACCAACATGCCCAGGAAGTAGGGCTAGTCGCTCTGATGACGTGTCTCTGTTGTCTCACCGCAGACTGGGAGAGACGTTGGACTGGGGGAGCTTTCAGTATCGCTGCTGAACACATCTCTCAGAGGATCAGGGTTCGGTTTCATTTGGGCTTGTAGTGAAACAAAGCCCCATACATGGTGTTGGGATGTGGTTGGTGTTAAGCTGTGGTTGGTGTTGAGCTGTGGTTGATGCTGGTCTGGCTGGTGACACCGCTCTCCTCCTAGGACTGATCACTCACTGAGATGTGGAATGCTCACTGTCTCCGCTCCAATAATGCTTCCATTGTGTCAACTCTTAAAGGAGCTTTGAGGGACGAGGTTCTCTCTGGTTCGTTCTGTGAACACACACTCGCACGCTTTGACGCGCAAACACGCTTCGGCGTGCACACACAACCCCGAGACACACACACCCTCTTCACTTTGACCTCGATGTCGGTTTGAACCCATGCTAACGCTATCACTTCACAGGGCCAACCTGACCTTAAAGACTGACTCCATGACAAACAGCTGTCACACAGAGACACCAGTGTGTGTGTGTGTGTGTGTGCGCGTCTAGAGAAGACAGTATGCGATAGAGAGTGTGAAAGAGAAAATGCGTTTTCTTCTATTCAGTACATTTCATCGAGATCAAAGGATATCCGCGGGTGTCGGAGGGAAAGAGAGCTGGAGAGACAAAGAGAGAGAGAGAGAGAGTACAAGAAAGAAGAGGAAAGAAACTATGGAGTGTTCAGGCTACTCCCCTCCCCTTCTCTCCTCTCCCCTCCCCTCCCCTCCTCTCCCATCCCCTCCCCTCCCCTCCTCTCCCCTCCTCTCTTCCTCCACCTCTCCTCTCTTCTCTCTGCATGCTTCTCAGGACTCTGCAGCTCACTCACTCAACCATAACATTTACAGAACGAGAAGATGACTTGCTAACACATCCAAGCCAACAGAAGGACGGTCCCCCCCCCCCCCCCCCCCCCACACACACACACACCCTCCCATCTGTGTCTACATGTCTTTACCCAAGACAGGGCAAATGTTCACTGTTACTTAGCATGTGAAAGAGGAGGCCTTTGATTTATGGGCAGAAGACCGCAATCATGTCAGTGTTGTTGACGTGGCAAATGTATTTCTCAAATGTATATTTAAAACGCTATTAACTTGGCATCCTTGGCTGTTTGTTTTCACGTTTTCCTAAGTGCCCGAGCCCTTGTGTGTGAGCGAGGAGGGAAGAGCAAAGAGTTGAAGTATTATATTATCTGGACATCACGGGCGTTAGTAATGCGCGGACATATTGTGACAATATCCATGGTTTTGCTGGATTCAAAACACAGCTGTGCATTGCTTTCCTCGTCGCTGGCCCAGCTGTTAGCTGTTGAAAACATTATTTTGGAAAGTCCGTTTTTTTATTGACCGTCTCTTTTTTATTGATTGCTTTGGTTCTGTTTGATGTCTGGCATGGACAAAACACTTAACCGGTGTGTGTCTTTGAATCCTTTGAAAAGTTCTTCGGGATGATTTGTGGTTTTTGTCTGTTGCCTAAAGGTTTGTGTGTGAGTGTGATTGCGTGTTTTTATGTGTGTTTGAGCGTGTCAGATCATTCTGTGCTGGCCATGCCCAACTAATACTAAGCTAGTCTGATACACTAGACTAGACTTTTGGGCTCTATGGTTAGACTGGTGTGGTAGACGCTAGTCTAGGCTGTTTGGCACTAGGCTGCCACTCTAGGTTGCTAAGGTAACTAGTGAGTGGAAAAGCCATTATCTGAAACAAAGAGACTCCATTATTGAGAGAGCCAGGTTCAGTTTGACATGAGGAACCAATTACCTGCCTTCCTCTCTTCCCAGACAGAACCCCGACTCGCAACCCCTCGCCCAATCTAACCCCCCAATCTAACCCCCCCCCCCGTCTTACCTTTTACCCCTCCCCCACCCACGCTCTCCACCCTTCCCCCTCAGCCCTCACCTTCTAACCTTAACCTCAACTCCCGGTCACCCTCATATTTTCCTACCTATGTACCTCCACTTTCTCCACCGACCGCTTCTCCCCCTTTTTTCCATGCCCCCCACCCCACCCCCACACACCTTTATTCTGGCCCCGGGGCCAGGAATGGGGCCCTGCTACTGAGTCAGCAGACTGCTGTCAGACTTAACTCACCTCACACGCGCGCACACACACACACAGTACCCCATGCAGTCTAACTCTATTTCCATGCTATGCAGCTACAGTAGGAATACAGAAAACCTTTTTAGCATCATAGTATTAGCTAGGTACAGCATGGCTTTTCTCCTAGCTAGCGCTAGCTAAATAGTGGTGGTAGCCAGAGGCAGCATAGCGCTAGGTTGCTAACCTTGGGTGTCTGGTATCTCACGTCAGAGTCTGCAGCCACAACACATCCACACACTCAGCCGGAGGAAGTCTGACAGTGAGCCACACACACACAAACACACACACACACACACCCATCCAGAGGCAAACACAGTGTCCCACTGTCATATGCTGCTTTTGTGCTTCCACACACTGCTAGCTACACACACACAGACGATAGAGAGGGGATGTGATTTTGGAAAGAGGTCATACGTGTCGGGGGTCAAGGGTCAGGTATCCTGTGGTTCTGGGTGGGCCGCCTAATGAGCTCATCAGTACGAGACGAGGGACGCGCTGCAGTATTTGATCATTACAGAGCTAGATTCATCTGCCTAGTCAAAGTACAGACAACCTCACAGCTAGATAACCCCTCTATACACACGCACACACACACACACACAGGCCAGCAAGGTCATGGACTGTGAGCTGAGTGTGTGCCAGAGATGGGTGTGGATGTGGGGAACACCTACTACCAGGGGAGGATGGCTGGCAACCGACAGACCTTACTACACACTCAGACACACACACACACACATTAAAACACCACAAACATATGTCTACATACACACATTAATTCGAAACACCATGTACACTCTAACTCACTTACACACTTCCCACAACGCTGCACACACACACACGATGGCCCCACACCCACTGTGAGATCTGCGCTTCATGGTCGTGGAGTTACACAGTCTCTCCCAGCCATGAGGTCATCAGCGAGGGCCTGTCATTGTGTTTATCAGGCTGAGCGTCTCTTTCCAAGACATTGCGTTTGCGTGTGTCCATGTGTGTGCGTGCGCTTTCTCTCCAGTGTGCGCCTGAGAATGTGTCCGTATCTTTCCAAGTGGCCTCGTGCCTACGGTGTGTGCGTGAGCTCGTATTCTCCGTCCGTGTGTGTTTGCGTTCGCTCGTGTGTGTGTGAGAGAGAAAACCATGACATCAGCCTTTCCACAGGAAACCTGGGGGAAAGAGGGCCCGGTCTGGGACTCCCCCTCTGCCTGTGATATGCTATCCACCAGCAGACACACACACCATCCCCGACGCTCCATCAGTATACCGCTGAACTGAAAGCTCATCATCGATCATTGTCATCGTTTTAAGGGTATTTAGGAGAAAAGCCAGCAGATAAGCGGCCTCCTCCTGCTTCTGTGAGATGATGACATCATCGTCGCTGACTTGGCCAGAATAAGGATGGGAGGGGAGGATGGGAGGAGAGGAGAGGGGAGGGGAGAAAAGAGGAGAGGTGAGGGGAGGGAAGAATGAAGGATGGGAGGGGATAGGAGGGGAGAAAGGGAGGATGGGAGGTGGAAGAGAGTGGTTTTATATCGAGGCGATAGTTCACATCGTTCTTTTACAAGAGGATGGCGCCATCCCCATCGTGTTGACACACCGTTGCCATGCCAACCACAACATGAGCCCCGACACAGGCGAGGAGGAGGAGGAAGGATGTTTAGCTGAGCCACAACTTCAGCGGCTTCACATGAGGCGATGTCATAAAAGCATTATTACCGGAAACAGGAACGGTTGGTCTAAGAATTCGCCCTTCATCAACTCCCCTGTCTGCAAAGTTCTCATCTTCCTCCTGAAAAGACGAATGACCAGGCCCACTCTGGATTCTAAGCTTCATGAGCGGGTGTCCTTGTGGAAACAGCCCTGGTACTCGTCGCTATCACTGGAGTCATGTGACTCATGTGATGTGAGTCAGCATTCCAGTCAGTTCAAACAATCTAGACCCGGACCTAGAGGATCATCTGAATCTAGCCCTCACCATGACTGTGACAGACCATCCAATCAGCTCGCGCCTGGTCTTTCTCGAACCCTGCGCAGGGCTGGGAAAGCCGTCCGGTCATGTGACTGTGTAAAAGACAACACAAAGTTGTCAGAGTCAGACTGAGTTCAGGGAATTTAGGACACATCCTGATACAGGATACAGACACACACACACAGTTATCCCCCAAAGGAACTGAAAACAGGGGTTTATTTCGTAAATAATTACAACACGGAAAAATAAAACAAATGCTGTTATGTGTTTTGGTTCTAAATATACAAGTCACGCAAGCAAAGTTTTGTCAGGAGGGTTGGAAAGGGTTATGGAATAGGGATGAATGGTATGGATGTTGGGAGGTGGTGAGAAAGAGCGGGAGGGAGAGAAAGAGAAGGAAAGAGAGAGAAAGAGAGGGAAAGAGAGAGGGAAGGAGCGAGAGAAAGAAAGAGGGAAGGAGAGTGAAAGAGAGAGGGGGAGAGAGAGAGAGAGGAAGATAGAGAGAGGAAGGGAGAGGGAAACCAAGAGGGGTGAGTGGTAGAGTTGGAGGAGGATATGTAGATGAGGACCAGGTCAGGGAGGGAGAGGCGCAGAAGGAATACAGACACCTCTGTGTCTGAGATCTCACCATCACCAAACTGTTCGTCTCTCTCTCTCACACACACACACACACATTATCCACAGGGTGGGCTGGGGTTCTGCTTTGATCTTACACACCCTCCATTCTCCCCCCCCCCCACCCCCATCTTCAACATATGGAGGGAACCCCCTCCCTCCCTGAAACTTTGTATCCACATAACGCTCTTCACACGAACTCCCTCTCTCCCTCTCTCCTTCCCCACCCCCCCCCCCCTTAGTGTTGAAACTCAGCACTATTAAACCCAGACCTGTGGAGAAGAAGGAAGGAGGGAAAGAGGAGGAAGGAGAAAGGACAGAGGAGAAAAGAGGGAAAAGGAAGGGGAGAGAGAGGGACGGAGGAATGGAAGGAAAGCAAAAAGAAGAGTTGAGATCAACTGAAATGCGATTCTGGGGAACAAAACAAGAAAATTCTTTCACCTCCCTGTGCTGGGCTTACATCCTGCACTCCCCTCTCCACACACACACACACACACACAGTCTCTCTCTTTCTGTTTCCCTCCCTCTCATATCCTATTCCTGGGTTTCTCTTTTATCACTCACTTTCCAGGCATTCGAACTCTCTCTTTCGCTTTCTCCCTTTCTCTTCCTCTCTCTCTCCATGCCCTTCTTTCTCTCTCTCTCACCTTCTATTTAACCTCCCCTTTTCTCCCTTCTTGAGTCTGTTTCTCTTTCTCCCTCCCTCCCCTTCGCAGGTCTCTGCGCACAAACTGAGCGTGTGCGAGCGCCAGCAGCCCACCAGTCACAACTTCAAAGCTCTGAGTGGATTCCCTCTGCCGCTCTGTAAATCACACGAACCAGCCGAGAAAGAGAGAGAGGGAGGGAGGGAGGAAACAGAAGGAGAGAGAGAGTAAGAGGTAGGGAGGGAAACAGAGGGAGAGAGGGGGACAGAGAATGAGGGAGGGAGGGAGGGAGGGTAAGAGGTAAAGAGCAACATGTTCTGAGAATGGATTTTTCACCAGAGCAGCCTTTAAAACACAGATTGATTTGGCCTCAGGTGGACATGAGGGTCGTCAGCACATCTGGTTCACTTGTCAGCCTGAAAGTTCCGCTGAGTTACAGGAACTCACAGAGGTCAAACGCACCAGCATGTTGACGACAACGAGGAGGAAAAAAGAATGATCAGCGAAAAGAAACCCTTCCAGACTGGAAGATAAAGCATGCGTTAGGTCTCTGTGACCTCAAAGCTTTCTGCGTCTTCCCTGCTACCCTCCTCATCAGCCCGGGTTCGAGCTGAGCTCCCCCATGAGGACGCTCACGGGCGCGCTCAGTGAAAACGTGCGCCGTGTTTGAGTCATCCTTTCTGGCTGGAAGAGGAGGAGGAGGGGAGCGTGGAAGAAGGCGAGGAGGAGGGTGAGGTGGGTAGGGGAGTGCAAGGCGGGGGTGTGGGGGGGGGGAGAGGAAGAGTTGAGGGGGAGGACAGAGGCAGCGGGGAATGTTAACAATGTGGCGACACGGAGGAGGCAGAGGGGTCGGGGGGGGGGGGGGGGGGAGGGGGGGGCTGAAGCAGGCAGGTCCAGCCTCAGGTCAACCTGGGCCGCGGCGCTGAGCTCTGCTGACAGCACACTCCGGGAGAGCTGCCCCACCTGGGACACACAGGGAGTGTGTGTGTGTGTCTGTGTGTCTGTGTGTGTGTGTGTCATCTCCCTCATCTCCTGCCATATTCCTGCACTCTCCCTGAAACTCTTTCTTCTCATGTCCACTTCTCTCCTCTGTTTCTTATCCTTCACTCCTCCACTCCACTGAATTTTGACGTCGCCCTAGAAGGGGTGTGAACGTGTGTGAGAAAGAGAGAGAGAGAACATTTGTGTCAGAAAGTGAGCAAAGAAAGTAGTGGAAAAATGTGTTGTGGGTGTGGTGGCCCTTAGTCTTAAATGTCACTGCATGTGTGTCTGCGTGTGTGTGTGTGAGTGAGTGCTTCCAAGCACGTTCGTTCGCTGGCGTGCATAAGACCTGGTCACCAGAGTGTTGCTGCGCCCCACCTCAGAAACAGCAGCCTCTTATCTGCACCGGCACACACTAGTGTGTGTGTGTGTGTGTGTGTGCCAGCGTGCTGTTAGCATGTGGAGCCGTGCGGGGCACAGAGAAGGATTGTTCACCGCTGGGTGGGAGCAGCTCTTACAGGAAGTCCATGCTGGGGTCACTCACTCTGACCACATCTGTTCAAATAGCAGAACCCTTTCAGTGGGACAGGAAGCCCAGGACCCTGTTCACAGACCCGCCAGTGTGTGTGTGTGTGTGTGTATGTTGGAGCTGCCAGCCCCTCCATAAATACATCACCTTCCCAGAGAGGTGTGTGTGTGTGTGTGTGTGGGGGGGGGGGGTCTTACTACGCTGGGTCACCACAGCAACTTGAAAGGAATGTCCTCTAGTACGCTCGGACAAGGGGGCGGGATTACACCGTGGTGGTGGGGGGGGGGGGGGGGGGTCTGACGTGGTGGAGGGGATTTAGAGACACGTAGGTGGAGATTACGCTGTGCTTACTCTGTTTTCCCTCTCTCTCTCTCTCTCTCTCTCTCTCTCTCTCTCTCTCTCTCTCTCTCTCTCTCTCTCTCTCTGCTGCCACGGCTCGGCAGTCTTGCAGGATGGCTCCATCTAGTGGTGAATCCAGCATCTGCAGGCATCTTCCCTGACACTGCGCAGGCATTGTCTTCCGCTGAACGACTCTAATTTCACATTAGAGGCTTCAATAGAGCCTGTCAAACATGATCAGTGTCCTGGAGAAGCAGGTGTGTGTGTGTGCGCGATGGTGGGTGCGCTGCATGTGCGCAGCGTGGGTGTGCGTGTGCGGGCATAGGCGTGCGCACGTTTGTGCGTGCGTGTCCGTGACATTTAAAAGATGTGTTTGTCTTTAAGGATCTGTCAAAACATTTGACCACACAAACTGCGCTTACACGCTAAAACGTACCATAGAACACCAAGTGGCTCCGTCTTTCTTGCAGATGTAGTTTGTGTGATCTGGGATCACAGCGGGGGTTCTAAGCTGTGTTGGGGCTGGCACACTCACAGCCCTGCAGTTGGAAATGATAACACACCCTATAGAAAGGCTGTCCTATATTTCAGCAGATCGACAGTGTTGCTGTAGTTCTGCTGGATATTCTTATGACAGGGGATCCTGCGGTTCGCTGGCATCTGTACTGTGACTTCAAACAGCGGTGCGATATTCAGCGCCGCAGCTCCGCGTCGCGCTGTCAGAAGACTCCAAACACAACACTGAGCTACAGCCTCCCTGCCAGCTCCTCACCCAGCTCTGAACTCCCTCCAGTGGAGGGGGAAGGAGAGGGGGGAGAAGGGGGGGGGGGGGGGCAGAGGGGGGGGCGGAGGGGGGGTGGAGGGGGGGTGGAGGAGGCATGGGGGGGAAGAAAGAGAGAGGCGGAAAGGGGGTGGGTGGGAGATAAGAGGACGAAGAGAAGAGAGAGAGAGAGAGAGAGAGAGGGGGGAGAGAAGGGACAGAGAGAGATTATAGGAGAGAGAGAGAGACAGTAAATGCAAGAGAGAGAGTTTAGGCGAAGGAGAGAGAGTGAGTATATGCAAGTGTGCAAGAAAAAGAGAGAGAGTATGCAAGAGAGAGAGTTTAGGTGACAGTGAGTATATGCAAGAGAAAGAGAGAGCGAGAGAGTGATTAGGCGATGAGAGAGAGAGAGAGTATGGAAGAGAGAGAGAAGGAGAGAGAGAGTTTAGGTGAGAGTTAGGACAGAGAGAGAGAGGGAGGGAGAGGAGAGAGAGAGAGAGAGAGAGAGAGGGTTTGTGGATCATTTCCCCATTGTAAACCCATCATTGTTCTGAACATCCTATTTGTCGGCCCGGAACAGAGAGCGTCTCTTGGTTCATCTCCCTCCTTTCTTCCTCACTCGGTGGAACACAGATATCCCCGTCTCTCTTGGTAAACTGCTCTGACGGGTGCCAGCTCATCACCCTGCTGTTACACTACCCCCCCCCCATCCCCCCTCCCCCATTATGAGTTAATTAGCCAGCCCCCCACCCACTCACCTCGCATTCTGCTCACGTCTCCGAACCGTGATGAAGACGTTGCTCCACTTTCGACCGCCAGATGCAGAGAAGGGGGGGGGGGGGGGATTAAAGGGAAGACAGAGAGAGCATGGTGGAGAACGAGAACGAGAGTGAGAGAGACAATAGAGGAGAGTTGGGGAGGGGGTGGGGGGAACAGAAGGACAGCTAGAGAAAGAGATGAGGAGAGAGGGGGAGGAGGAGGAGGAGGATGGGATTGAAGGAACTTTGGAGGTTTGGCTAGGGAGAAAGAGACGAAGAAAGAGACGTAGAAAGAGACAGAGAAAGAGAGAGAGAAAGGGAGAAATGGAGGAAGAGGGAGGGACAGAGAGAGAGAGAGACAGGGAGAAAGAGAGAGACAGAGAAAGAGAGACAGACAGAAATGGAGGGAGAGACATAGACAGACTTAGAGAAAGAGAGAGAGAGACAGAGTGAAGGACAGGAGAGAGAGAGTAGAGCATGTTAGTCCTCCTACTCCTACCTGTTCTTCCTCCTGTTCCTCTCACCTCTTCCTCTTCACGGAGCTGGGAGAACGTGTCCATGGCGACACACTTCCCCTCCTCTGCCTGGATGTGACCAGGCAGCTGCAGTGACTCTTCTGTACCAGCAGGGGGTGACCTCCCCTTCACTCCCCCTGGAGTCCAGACCCCTTTACCTGTCTCTGGGTGGCCTACTGTTGAAAATGACAAACTAAGTGTTCTCCTGAGGCACACACACACACACAAACAAACACACACGATTGACACACTTTGTGAGATGTGCCGGTTGCCAACGTTAGTTTAAGTGGTCTCAGGATGCATACACACACACACACGTACACCCCCACACATAGAAACGCACGCACACAGACACACAGAGAAACGTGTGCGCACACACACACACACACGGCGGTGATAGAGAGGTGTGTGTTGCTGGCAGCACACTAAGTGCTCTCAGGATGCTATCATGTTTGTTGATAGGAGGAACGAAGGTCTAATTAAATGGGTAACCCACACCGACATGCTCTCATCATCATCGATCCTGCCATCCCCTCCCTCCCCTCCCGCCCTCCCTCCCTCCTTCCCTCCCTCCCTCCCTCCCTCCGCCTCACCCCTCCCTCCCTCTCACCCCCTCCCCACCTCTCTCCCTCTCACCCCCTCCCCTCCCCACCTCCCTCCCCCTCACCCCTTCCATCTGACCCCCTCAGTGGCTGCCCTCCACGCTCTCTCTCTGATGGGGGCAGCAGGGGCTCTTCAGGAGAGATGAAGGTAAGGACAGAAGAAAGGATGAGAGTGTGGATAGGAGAAGGATGTACTGGAGGGGGGGGGAGGGGAGGGGGCTTTGTTCAGGAGGAACAGCTGATGTTCCAGTCACCAGTCCCACCTCACCCAGCCTCACCCACCCTCACCCTCCTCCGGTAGGTACCTGCATGGTGTGTGTGTGTGTGACGGTTCTGTGTATGCCATTTTACACGCATGTTTGTGGATGCGTGTGTTTCGTTGTGTTTCCGCGTGTGTGCGTTTACCAAATGCGCCTGTGTATTTGTGTGTGTCTTTGTTTGAGTGTGTGTGAATGTGGATGAGGAGGGGGAGGTTCTCCTTTGGGAACAAAGAGCCAGGTGAGACAGAGACCCCGAGGACACAGAGATCATAACATATGAGCCTGTCAAACCTGCCACCAATCACGCTCTCAGCTAGGGGCGGTTTGCAGGTCTATGAACCAATCAGAGGAACAGACCGACAAATACGATCATGTGATTGGCTGTTCAGGCCGACCTTCAGATTGTGCTGGGGTCTCCCCGTTCCTGTGTTTGTAGGACAAGGGGGCGCCAGAGAGACGCAGCCTAATGATTCTCTAATCACATCAATCTTCTCATTGTTGTCGCGGAAACGGCCCATTTATAGCTTGACCACCCCCACCTGCTCGCCATGGTAACATAGTTGAACGTCTGCTCAGCATGCCAACGAAGACGCACCAATACACGAGCTCAGGCTTCAGCAGGCCACACACTCAGAAAAGACCAACAATGTAGACCCACTAGAACACAGGTAGAACAAGATTCTCAGGGGTAGAACACAGGTAGAACAAGATTCTCTGAGGTTGAACTCGGGTAAAACAAGATTCTCTGGGGTAGAACACATGGAGAACTAGATTCTCTGGGGTAGAACACATGGAGAACAAGATTATCTGGGGTAGAACACATGGAGAACTAGATTATCTGGGGTAGAAGGCATGGAGAACAAGATTATCTGGGGTAGAACACAGGGAGAACAAGATTATGTGCAGTAGAACAAAGGTAGAACAGGACTCTCGTAGATAGAACATCGGGAACAGGATTCGTTGGGCAGAAAATGAGTCATCATGGACAGTAGAACAGGCCACTCTGCGGTAAAACTGGAGGAACCAGTTTTTTCTTCTGGGAAGAACATTCTCCTGGGATCTCCCAGGTAAAACAGGGCTGTTTTATCGCACGGCTGTGTTCAGATATTAAAGTCTATTTTCAGGTGTTCACTTTAAACGCTGTAGCCTTTGGCAGCTTATGAAATATGCATCCTTTGGACTTTTCACCTCTGGAAGTTGATTTGTTGTATAAATCAAAGGGAAACGCTGTGTTTAACGGTCCAGAGCTCATCCATGTTGCATGAGGAAGGGCTAGGCAAGGCCCAGATAATAGCAAACCAATCACAGAGCAGCCTGCTCCTCAGAATCACACTCTGGATCCCATTACACTGCTCACATTAACAGGCTCTCTGCATCGCACTGATACACACACACACACACACACGCTCATACACACACACGCTCACACATAGAGAGGAAGGGAGTGAGGGAGATTTGTGAGAGGAAGAGTGAGTGATATATACATGTATGTATGTATATGTATGAGTGAGAGACAGAGAATGTGAGAGAGAGAGAGAGAGAGAGAGAGGCTAACTACAGCTAACAGGGTTCTTAGCACCATGGTTCTCAGCTAGAACCATCCAGCTGCTGTTACTGTTCATCACTCCCCATGGTGAGTTATAAAGAAAGATAATCCGTGGTCTGTTTATGTGAAATGCCCCTGGTTAGACACTTAATACGGCATCATAAACGAGTAATGGATGTCTGAGAGGACACACACACACACAGAGACACGCACAGAAGCAATTCCTTGGTGATAAATGAGGGTCATTAGGCTGCCCCTGTAGAACAGCACACACACACGGGCAGTGATTGAAGGTTAACCTTCCAACACACACACACACACACTCAAACACACACACACACACACACACACAGGCACACCTGACTAACTAGATGTTCTCCTCTTCTTCCTCTATCCATCCTCCTTCTCCCCTCTCACCTCCTCCTTCCCCCCTCTCACCTCCTCCTTCCCCCCCTCTCACCTCCTCCTTCCCCCCTCTCACCTCCTCTTTCCCCCCCTCTCACCTCCTCCTTCCCCCCTCTCACCTCCTCCTTCCCCCCCTCTCACCTCCTCCTTCTTCCCTCTCACCTCCTCCTTGTCTTCCATTCTCCTGCAGTTAAAGCTCCTTCTCCTTTTACCTTGAGCGTCCTGAGGAGAGCACTGTTTAATATGAAGCCTCCACCTCTGTCTTTACGAAACCCTACCTGCAAATTATCTTGGTCAAACACACACACACGTGTGCACGCACACACACACGCACACACGCACACACACACACACACTGCTTGACAGCAGAGGGTGCGCTGAAGGACATTTGTAATGATTATGGTTTTTAAATGACTCCTGGGGCGCCACGCCCGGTGACACCTTTGTGAGGAGAAAATGACCTGCCTGGTAGTGTCTGCAGGGGCACTGTCAGGGAGCAGGATGGGAGGGAGGGGGGGGAGCGACCTGGAGGACCAGGAGGATAGAGCATCACTCTCAGACTGGGTAGGGATACGGCGAGGGTGGGGAGTCTCTCCTGCCTAAGGGCTCTGCACCACTACCCCTCCCCCCACCCAAACACGATTGCATGATTGAGTTTTTCAAACCGCCCCCACCCCACCCACCCACCCACCCACGCATAGTTCCTGCAGCGCTGAGTTCTCCCCACCCCCCCAACCCCCACCCCCTCCCCCCATCCCCCTTTAGTAGTCTTTCCGACCAGCCAGCCTGTCTGGTTCCCGCCCTCACCTTCACAGCCCCCTGCTTCTCCCTCTGGTCTGCACCGCAATCATCAGACTCCCTCCTGGGTGACCGGGGGCAACCAGGGGTTAATCAACCCATAATAAACATGGTAAGGGAGGAATCACGCACCGGTGTGTGTGAGGCAGAGTTAACCTTGGCTGTGTGGGCCTGGGGCAGTTAGGAGATCCTGCACCACACACAACCCAGGACCAGGGCCACAATACTGGGAATAACTGTTCAAATGAACGATTGAATGAGTGGATAAACGCTAGACTACGCTTCTACATGATACGTTATTCTATTCCCCAAATTCTATATTTATATTATATTAGGTTCTAGTTTGTGTTATGTTTTATTGCAGCCATTTCTCCAGGCAAACGTTAGTAGGTAAGTTCAATAATTAAGTCATTGCTGGGTCTTGCATCAGGGTGGATTGAAATGTAGTTCCCGAAAACCAAAACATAGCCTTGCTGCTGTGGTGGGTAATTAGAGAGGAACATGGACCCTTTTATCCCAGTATCCCAGTAATATGACGTGGTGGAGTCGCATTCTTTAATTTAGGGGGTATTTACCTGCAGTAGACAAAGACAGGAACATGTAATTGTTTATTCTTTTCATTTTATTGGAAAAATATATAATTTGATATTTTACACTACAAAAACATTGACACAAACAAAATACTTAAACGGTTTCATAAAGAAGACAAAGAAACAGCACAACAGCAATTTTTTTTTCTTTTCTTCATCCAGTGTTTTCATTGGCTCAAGGTGTTCGGCTGTCCAGACTCATGGGGGGAGGGTTGTGGCACAGGTCTGGCAACCACACTGATATCTAAACCAACCCTGTTTCCACTGATCCAAACTCACACCAGTCCAGCTAAGAATGATTTAGAGTGGTTGGTACTGATATTTCACAGACTCAAATCTGGCCATCTGATATTTAAATTGTCGTAATTATCTGGCATTATTTATGACATTTTAAAGTTCCACTGAATATCGTCTTAATAATTCCAACTGAAACCAGATGGATCCGATGGCATTTTGTACAAATGGGACTGTTTGTTTTAAAGTCCGATTGAAATGGGGTACGCTAAGACTGAACACGTACAGTCTAGTGCTAGTTGTATTGCTATTCATGGTGGCGTGCTGGTCTTAGTAAACAATGAATCCTCATACTCCTGATAAAAAGCTGTTTCCAGAGGTGCTGACAGAATGTCATTCATACTGACTGAAGATACGTCAACACCGGCTCCCTGTTTCCTTTCACACCTGCCAAGAACACGTCACCAGCCACCAGAGCCTAAATAAACAGCACATCTCCATTCTGTTTTTTTTGTTGTTCTAGAAACAGCGCTTTTTCGGCCCTCTGACAGCAGGATGGGAGTCTGGCTCCAACCAGGGTGTGTGTGAGCGTCTGTTCCACTTTCCCTCCCACCACACCTTCTCTGTTCTGCTCAGGTTACATATTTTGTGCTTTTTCATTCTCCCCCTCCCTTTGTCGCGGCTAAACCGGTGGCTTTTATCTCTGAGTGCTTTTCTCCTTCAGGAAGGACGACGGTAACAGAAGATGCGACTTCCAGCATCCTCGCGGTGCTGCTGTTACATCACTCCCTTGAAACATCTCCATGTGATTTCTTAGATCATCCACTGGCGTCACCAGCGAACGCCCACCCTGACACTCTCTGTAAACTTGTTTGAGCTGCTTGTCTTTGTTCTTGTGATGGTATTTCCCTTTACCAGGTAAACCAGGTGTTTTATGGACCACCAGTCACAGACATGGCCCCCTCGCCTACGACCTCAACACCACCCAACACCACCAAACACCATGTGCTCTGATAATTATACCTGTATAGACCCACTATTGTTGGTCAAAATACGCAGCGAACATATTGTGCTTAATCATGTGAATTCTAGTTTGTAGGTAAATGCTCGGAACGGGTTTGTACATATCGGTTATTTATAGACTAATCAATGCATATTCATAATTAAGACACACACCACATGGTATCCACCACGAACAAACAAAACATTACTTCAATGATCTCTTTGTGTTACTTCATCAAATAAAAACGGCCGTACTCTCCATAAAGTGCAACTCAAACAGGCAGCCTGACTGTCCTGTTGTCCTTCTACAGCAGTGATCCCCCACCCTGGTCCTCAGGGCCCACTGTCCTCCAGGTTCTAGATGTTTCCCTGCTCCAACACTCCTGATTCAAATGAATGGGTCGCTTTGGATAAAAGCGTCTTGCTAAATGAATAAATGTTATCAAGCGCTGAAGAATCCTGGTAAGGAACAGGCATTAGAATCAGGTGTTTTGGAAGGGGGGAAACATCTAAAACATGCTGGACAGTGGGCTCTGAGGACCAGGGTTGGGGACCACTGTTCTACAGTACTTGTCTCACAAGGAGACTCCAGGTCCCAGAATCCTTCAGTGACTTGCAGTCTTGTAGCGACCGTTACATTCCTTCCTGGTCCGTTTACAATGGCTGTGCGCTGGACACAGTCACGCCTGACCCAGCAATCTCTGGGTCAGGCTTCTACAATCTCTGTTCAACAACACATCACCTACATCGCTGTAGCACAGGGAGTGGGCAATTTTGATCCTCGAGGGCCGCTGTCCTGAAGGTTTTAGATGTTTCCCTGCTCCAGCACACCTGATTCTAATGAATGGGTCCGTATCTGGCTTCCACAAAGCTTGATAACGACCCGTTCATTAAAATCAGGTGTGCTGGAGCAGGAAAACATCTAGAACCTTCCAGACAGTGGCCCTCGAGCACCGGAACTGCCCACCCCTGCTGTAGCATGTGAGCAGTGAGGAACAGTCAAGTTTCAGCTCAGCTCCATCTCCTAGGCTACGTTGACTGTGGATGCTTTCTGCACTGACCTCTCTGACTCTCCTCTCGCTCTCGTATAGCTGCCAAACACAGCCAATCGAAATGTAGAGGAATCTCCCATGAAACGACACACTATACACCGTATATACATGTTACCGGATTGTGTTCGTACAGATAGATAGCATCTCGCATCTGTGAGCGTTGAGTTGATGGATCTGGATTCGGACAGATGTCCTACTGCATCGGCCATCTACAACATAAGAATCAATACTACACATGTACACTGGTTTATATGATAAAAAGTTATGGGTTAATGCGTTATGATGCCGCATGTTGCTTCTTGTTACTGGGAAGCGTTGAAGCTGCTAAAAGCATCTGTCGACCAGGTAGTGGTCAGTCAGACTGATTGTATAGTGGAAAAACAGGCCATATTTCTCTCATTGCATCATTGGATGTTCCTGTTGGAATTCTGGAATGTTCCACTGGAAACCTGGAGGATTCTTTTGAAGCTCTGAAAGATTATTTCAGGACTCCTGAAGGGCTCTAGCGGAATCCTGGACGTGTGTGTGGGAAAAATCGGAAATGATGGTAAAAGTCTGTAGGTTCCTTTGGAACCTTGAGGTTCTTGCTTGAATCCTGAGGGTTAAACTGAGGGTTTCTGAGGGTTCCGCTGAAGTACTGAGGGTTCCGTAAGGTGTGGAGAGGTATCGCCAGGTTCTACAGTGTTATACATTCAGCCCCAAAAAGAGTGGGCCATGCCTTATCCGTGTGCTTCCTGTCTCTGACAGTAGAACGTCTTGTCAGCATCCTGTCTGTCCATACCTCAGACAGACACCGCTGTCCAAACGTCTGGTCTTGTTCCATTCGCAAAATAAATACAAAGTCATGTAGAAAGTGCCAAACCACTAGGTCCATACCGTTCATCCATCTGAACACGACATCCTTTCTGACCTGTGTGCTTGTGTGTGTCAGACAGGGACAGACGCGTTCATCATGGTGACTCGCATCTCCTGGATGCT
Source organism: Protosalanx chinensis (assembly GCA_030340685.1). Lineage (NCBI taxonomy): Eukaryota > Metazoa > Chordata > Actinopteri > Osmeriformes > Salangidae > Protosalanx > Protosalanx chinensis. The sequence goes on along the minus strand of CM059329.1, from coordinate 8,139,688 downwards.
GTTGATGATCTTCTTCTGGTGTCCGGCTAGATTCACCCCCACCCTCCGCACGTCACTGAAACACACACACACACACACCTGGTGAACACCCCTGACCTTGTGATGTCACCCAGCAGGGAGGAGCGCAGGCAGGCAGGAGACCCAGACTCACTCTGATGTCATGTGGGCCACCAGCTCCAGGGAGGAGTAGCCCGCCTCCAGGAAGAGCTCCGTGTAACGCCCCATCTTGATCCTCTCTAGCCACGCCCCCACAGACTGCGGGGCCACGCCCTCCACGCTCACCTGCTCCACCAGCAGGTTAGACATCCTGGGAGGAGGTCACACAGACACGGACCGACACAAACGCACACACACAACCCCTGGTAAAGAACTGAGCTACTGAGATGCAGCTCATGAATTCGCCAAACTAAGTAACCAAACTAACTCACCAAACTAACTCACCAAACTAACTCACTGAACTAACTCACCAAACTAACTCACCAAACTAACTCACCAAACTAACTCACCAAACTAAGTAATGAGACTAACTCACCAAACTAACTCACCAAACTAACTCACCAAACTAACTCACCAAACTAACTCACCAAACTAAGTCATGAGATAAGCTCACCTGTGAGAGGAGTTGACCAGGGCCTTGAGGGAGCTGGGGTTGCGTATGAGCTTATCCAGCAGGCTGACGATCTCCTCAAACTTGGGCCGGCTGCTCCTCTCCCTCTGCCAGCAGTCCATCATGAGGTGGTAGAGGGCAGCAGGGCAGTCCATGGGTCCAGGAAGTCTGTAACTCTCTTCAACCGCCTTGATCACCTGAGGGACGCACACACGCAAAAAACAAACACACACACAGCTTGAGTGATACACTGAACCAAACCCATTCACTTAGAATATATAGACACACACACACACACACACATACACTGTCTACAGGCACAGTAAAGAGACATAATATAACAGATGCTTTAGAAAGAGGAATTTGATTGGCTTCATTGCTCAGACTATGAGCGGGAAATTGATGTGTTTTTATCACTTGAGACTCATACAGGAAGGAGACACTGGTAAAGTATGAAATAAATAAAAAAAGAGTATGAATGAGATCAAAGGAATCATTCTGAAGCCTTAAATAAAACATCTAGTCTCCCCCTTCCTCCCCTGTCCCTCTCTTCTCCTCCCATCCCACCTCCCCCACCCCCCAAGCCCCCCTTTAGCTCAGAGAATGAAGACGTTGCACTATTGTGGATGATGTGTGTGTGTGTGTGTGTGTGTGCATTTCTTCAAAGCCCAATCCCATGTGCTCATGATGCAGAGTTGTTATGGAAATGACCTTTGACCTGCCGTGTGGGTACATCACTCCTACACCCTCTATCGATACCTCTATATCGCTCCTTGTCTATTCATCTGTCTCTATCTCTCCCTGTTCCTCTAGCTATCTTCTTTTTAGTTGTCTCTCCTGCTGTACAGTATCGCTGCATCTCAACCCATCAATATTAATCAATTTTCTTATCTTGCTGACATACTTTCTGTCTCTCAGTATTCAATATAATATCCCCCTCTCCTCCACAGCCCTCCCACTGTGTCTTTCTCTGAGTTGCTGAATGCACAGAAATATTTTGAGTATGTGTCTCTCTCCTTCTCCTATTAATAGAGCGATATCTCCTCCTTGCTCAGGCGTATTCTGCCTCCGGCCAGTAAAATGCAGTGTTTTCTCTAGCTGTGGTCTGGTGTGATGTGATGTACAACTGGAACAGAGCTACACAGAGTATTGGAGACTCAGAGACTCAGACTCAGACACTCAGAAACTCAGACAATCAGACTCATAGACTCAGACTCAGAGACTCAGACTCAGAGACTCAGACTCAGACTCAGACTCAGACTCAGAGACTCAGACTCAGAGACTCAGAGACTCAGACTCAGAGACTCAGACTCAGAGACTCAGACTCAGAGACTCAGACTCAGAGACTCAGACTCAGAGACTCAGACTCAGAGACTCAGACTCAGAGACTCAGACTCAGAGACTCAGAGACTCAGAGACTCAGACTCAGAGACTCAGACTCAGAGACTCAGACTCAGACTTACATCCTGGTTGCTCATGTCCCAGTAGGGTCGTTCTCCATACGACATCACTTCCCACATGACGATCCCGTAGCTCCACACATCACTGGCAGAGGTGAACTTCCTGTAGGCGATGGCCTCAGGGGCCGTCCAGCGAATGGGGATTTTCCCTCCCTGCAAGGAGGAGAAGTCACACAATTAAACTCTATTAACTACTGTTACATTTACAGCTAAATTAAATGTTATGTGTCGGACAGATATCAGATTAAGATTTTACTGTACAAGTTGATGCTGTTGTACATTCAGCTGAATACAACTTTATTATCCACAGAAAGACTGACAGCACAATACAACTTTATTATCCACAGAAAGACTGACAGCGGTAAAACAAGTCTTTACAGGAGGCAGACTAACATCTAACCCTTTCAGGAGGAACCTACAGGGAGAACAGTGGAGGGGTTGAGTCTATACAGTCCTCAGCCTGCCTCTGTACAACTGAGAGGAAAGTGGGGGGAGGAGGGAGGTGATTTTCTTTTTACGAGGGGCCAAGAAGAGTGAGATGGGAGAAAAGGGAGGAGAGGCATAAACAAAGGGAGGGAGGGAGAGAGAGAGAGAGAGAGAAAGAGAGAGATAGAGAATGACTGGGAGGAGTGAGCGACTGGAAGGGAAGAGGCTTTGGGCGGGGGGGGGGGGGGACTTAGTGCTAATTGGCTGTCTGTGTGGATGAGTTTCTTTTCCTGACAGGTCCCTAGTCGACCACACACACACTCAGACACACCCACACACACACACACACACACACACACACACCCACACACCCACCCACCCACCCACCCACCCACACACACCCACATGTCTCTCAGGCGATTGGTGTTTTTTCTTCTTCCCGGCACACACACACATTTTCTGGATGAAACACATTCTCCCTCACACACACACAGTGCTTCAGGCTTGGACAGTAGCCTGCTAGCATAGCTGCTAGTGAGAGCAACACACACGTACAGTCACGTGCGGACACACACACTCCAACGCACACGCGCAGAGCGATGCAACATCATTAGTTTATCTTCCTTCTCATGCTGTAATTGGCTTCCACATGTTTTTCCTGTTTCATCAACACTTTCCCTTCAGGCTAGAGCACCTGTTTCTGTGTGTGAGAGTGTTTCATACGTGTATATGTGTGAGTGTGTGTGTGTGCATGCGTGTGTGTGTGTGTCGTACCCTGGTGGTGTAGGCAGCCTCCGGGTCGTCCTCCAGGACTCTGGACAGGCCGAAGTCGGACACCTTACAGACCAGGTTGCAGTTGACCAGAATGTTCCGTGCTGCCAGGTCGCGGTGGATGTAGCCCATGTCGGACAAGTAGCGCATGCCTGATGCGATGCCACGCAGCATGCCCACCAGCTGGATGACAGTGAACTGACCATCATTCTTCTACAGGAACCGAGAGGAGGAGGGGAGAGGAGGGGAGGAGGGAGGGGAGAGGAGAGAGGAGGTGAGAGGAGACGAGAGGAGAGGAGTGGAGAGGAGGGGAGAGGAGGGGAGAGAAGGCAAGAGGAGGAGGGGAGAGGAGGGGAAAGGAGGGGAGGAGGGAGGGGAGAGGAGAGAGGAGGCGAGAGGAGAGGAGGGGAAAGGAGGGGAGGAGGGAGGGGAGAGAGGAGGCGAGAGGAGGCGAGAGGAGGGGAGGGGAAAGGAGAGGAGGGGAAGGGAGAGGATGAAAGAAGAGGAAATGAAAAGAGCGGAGATTAAATTAGTGTGTCCCGGGGTGGATAGTATGAAATACTTATCATCTTCACTGTAATCGTCATCCTCATCATCTTCATCACGGTTACCTTCAAGAAGGTGTCCAGTGAGCCGTTCTCCATGTACTCAGTAATAATCATCACCGGTTTACCTAACAACAACAATGGCAAATAAGCAAACAGGTCAACAATATCAGGGGGTGTGGCTTCTGGCTTTGGAGGGGGGAAGTGACAACAACAGTGACTCACTCTTGGTGACCACGCCCTCCAGGTGGATGATGTTGGGGTGGTCGAACTGGCCCATGATTGATGCCTCCCCCAGGAAGTCCCGCCTCTGTTGGTCACTGTACCCAGCCTTCAGGGTTTTGATCGCCACGACGATCTCCCTTTTACCTGGGAGATGCAGGGGCCCACTGCACACCTCGCCAAACTCACCTGCCGCACACACACACACACTGTCAATAAACACTCACGCATAACACAAGCACACACCCTCCAAAACTCACTTCCAACGATAACGTTACACTTATTTCAACACACACTCACCTGCTCCTATGACTCGGTCTATGCTGATGAAGGACACGTCTATCTCCTTGGTGAACTCGTGAACTGCCTGGTTGGGGTCTTCGTAGGTGTGGGGGTCGATGTAGGTACGAACACCTGAGAACTTGACTGAGGAAACACAGAGGGACAAGGTTTACACTGGAGGACAGGAAGCAGTGTAGAAATAACAAGAAAATCATGTTTTTTTATTATTTTAAAGCAAATGCAAAGATATGTATGTATATCTTATCTGACTAAATATATTAAACATTTTGACAACATGGAAATATCATTTTGTTTCTATATATCGCTAAGCTGTGTTTGGGTCAACGCTTCAAATCTGCCCCTGCCCTCCATGAGAACTGGCCCAGTGACCACAGCATCCAGCTGTACTCTGTTAACATCACACTGAAAGTCACATGGAGCTTCAGAGCATTAAGCAGACGTCAACATCCAGGACTGAGACCTCTCCCAGCAGACATCATCCAGGACTGAGACCTCTCCCAGCAGTCATCATCCAGGACTGAGACCTCTCCCAGCAGACATCATCCAGGACTGAGACCTCTCCCAGCAGACATCATCCAGGACTGAGACCTCTCCCAGCAGACATCATCCAGGACTGAGACCTCTCCCAGCAGACATCATCCAGGACTGAGACCTCTCCCAGCAGACATCATCCAGGACTGAGACCTCTCCCAGCAGACATCATCCAGGACTGAGACCTCTCCCAGCAGACATCATCCAGGACTGAGACCTCTCCCAGCAGACATCATCCAGGACTGAGACCTCTCCCAGCAGACATCATCCAGGACTGAGACCTCTCCCAGCAGACATCATCCAGGACTGAGACCTCTCCCAGCAGACATCATCCAGGACTGAGACCTCTCCCAGCAGACATCATCCAGGACTGAGACCTCTCCCAGCAGACATCATCCAGGACTGAGACCTCTCCCAGCAGACATCATCCAGGACTGAGACCTCTCCCAGCAGACATCATCCAGGACTGAGACCTCTCCCAGCAGACATCATCCAGGACTGAGACCTCTCCCAGCAGACATCATCCAGGACTGAGACCTCTCCCATTCTGACACTCTAACACCCTGAGGCATGCCAGCCCGGCTGTTGCCATAGAAATGTCACAACATGTACGTATTCTATGGGAAACGTCTCAGACGATTAGTGGGAGGCTCCGTCGTCACGGCGACCCTTCGATCGTGGATCGTGCGGTGTAAAGACGATAGCGTCGCCTTCGGCTGACCTCTGAATGACACCAGGAAGAGGCCTGCTAGCATACTGGTGATGCTAACAAAGCTAATGTTACAGATGGCTCAGTGGTTAAGGTGTTGGCCTTATGAGTGGAACATTGTGAGTTCAAATCCTGGCTGTGACTACATGACGTTGTGTCCTTGGGCAAGACACTTCACCCTACTTGCCTCAGGGGGAATGTCCCTGTACTTGTGTAAGTTGCTTTGGATAAGTGTGTCTGCTAAATGAATATTTATTTATAATACAGAAAAATAACAGTAAAAGCTCTCCTGCTCACTGTGTCCGTTGTGGAAGTGCATCTTCTCCTCCTCTGGATCCTGCTTAGCTTTGCTGTAGCCGCACCGCCTGTCAACCAACACACAAACACACGCAAACACATCAGTGTTCTTACCCTGAACAGAACTGGCACCCCTCCACACACACACACACTGCACACACAACTCACGCACAACCCCTGGCTGGCATCTGTCACACTGGCAGGCTTTGCCCACGCTGATTGACAGAGGGCACGCACGATGCAGCTCTACACACACACACACACACAGACACACACACACGCTCTCTTTTTCTCCCTGCTGTGGGAAGCGGGCTGGGGAATTGGGGCACAGGGGAGGGCGTGTGGGGGGGGGGGGGGGGGGTATGGGGGAGGGGATTTCATATCGGTGGTTGCGGTCGCCCCGGCGGTTAAATTGTGGTCATGTTGGGATTGAATAGTCATGACTTGTAATAGAATCAGAGGATTGGATGAGGAATGAAAAGAAGAGGGGGGGGGGGGTAGTGTGTGTGTGTTTTGTGTTACATATTAAAGGAACATTGTCTGACATGATTTGACTGACATGTCTGAAATGCTTGTTAATCTAGATTGCGCTGGTGTGAATTGCTTGAGTTTTGGCGAAATCATCCATAGAGATGTGTGCCATCTTCTAAATATAGGGGAACTCGATGGTACTCATAGGATACTTAGAGAACGAGTGGTGATAAATATGCATAGAAAACCATAGGCACCAAACTGCTCCCTACAAAATCTGCGGATTATCTTGAGGAACCGGCTCATGAATTCTGGAAATAGAAAACGCTGTTGAGTTTTTCAAATGTATTTTTTTGGGGGCCGAGTGCCATTTAGTTCCAGGTAAGAGGGAAAATACGTGGTTTGGATTCGGTTGGGAGAACTGTCCCTTTAAAAGAAGAAGAGATGAGCTAATAGGCTTATCTACACTTCAGCACAGGCAGCCACTATATACTGAGGACATTAGCCAATACAGGGGAATACAAACACACGCTTGAATATACAAACACACACACAGACACACACACACACACAAAGCCTCGTAGCATCATTCTGACCTCCATAAAGAAGCTAACAGACCAACACACACACACACAGAGACACACACACACCCAGACGAGCGTCCTCTTCCCAGTCTGAGTGTGTGTGTGTGTGTGTATGTCTGGCTGTCTAACAGTACTAAACATCCTGGTTCTGTGTGTCTACTAACAGAGTCAATATTTAGACACCCATCATAGCTGAGCAGTCACATTAAACACGGGCACATTGATTTCAGATCTGATGTTCGGCACACACACAGGAACACTTTCACGCCCACGCACACACACTCTGGGATTTACAGCTTCTAGACTGGGTGTGTGTTGGAGGAAAGGGCTGGTGCTACCCCTCCCCCCCCACCCCCCCCCCCCCCCGCCCCCACCCCCCTCCCCGTTCTTCCTGAGCCGCTTCCTGAACTCCAGTTCCCATCTCCATGTCCGTCTCACCGCCAGGCGCCAGTCACGTCTGATTCGCGTCTGATTCAGAGTCTGCTGCTCAGACACCCAGTTTCTGCGAGGTGGGTGGGGGGTGGCGGTACTCTGTGATGACTGAGTCTGGACCAGAGGTTCAGCGCAAGGTCAACCCTGTGGGATGGGGAGGGGTGGGGGGGAGGGGCTGGGGGGGTGCTGTCATCACGGGTGTTTTCGTGGCACGCTGATCGGCTTCAAGCTGCGCCGGTACGCACGCTACACGGCTAGCGGAAAGCTGTTCCGTGGGAGGTCCCTCCCTCTCTCTCTCCCTCTCTCTTTCTCTCTCTCTCTCTCCCTCTCTCTCTCTCCCTCTCTCTCTCTCTCCCTCTCTCTCTCTCCCTCTCTCTCTCTCTCTCCCTCTCTCTCTCTCTCTCTCTCTCTCTCTCCCTCTCTCTCTCTCTCTCTCTCCCTCTCTCTCTCTCTCTCTCTCTCCCTCTCTCTCTCTCTCTCTCTCTCTCACACACAGACACACATTCTCTCGGCAACACAGCAGAGAGATCCTTCTTCAGGTCTCTGGGAGCTGAGTACTGTGCAACAGTGCTGAGGGCTGCTGAGATCTGGGTCATCCCATGGAGACAGAACTGCACATATATTTTGGATTCTATTTGATCTTTATCTTACTCTTACTTCAATTCCATACATGTTCTATGTTTGCTCAATCCTGCCACAGTAAATTCCATGCTTGTGTAACTTGCATGACGAATAAAAACAAATTCGGATTTGGATATTTCCTGTCTGCAAGACATATATGTCCAGCAGAGCCTGTAGGGAGGCTGCTCCCCTGTACCTGTACAGCACATGACCAAACAGACAGTCATACTGAGGTAATGCGACCACAGCAGGTGCTGATCAGGGGCTCCCAGCGGTTCAGCTTGTGAGAAACAGGAAATGATGCTCTCTGAAACAGCTTCCTTTGCTGCCATTGTGCTGAGCACCATTCAGACCTTGAGTGTTTATATTAACATGTGCGTGTGTGTGTGTGTGTCTTACCGACCGCTGAGCAGGAACCATGTGACCAGCGCCAGCAGCACCACGGCAACAGTGATGGCCACCACCACGATGGGAAGCTGGCTCTGGGAGGTGGAGGGTGTTACTGTGGGAACACAGTGGAGACAGTGAGCTAACACACCTCACACACACACACATCCATAGGATCTACTGATGAAACTGTGGAAGAAATGGGATTTCCTGTGTATTTATATAAATCGCTATTCAATAGAACTAGCCAATGGATACTAGTTGGTATGTGTCTCATGTGCGCTTGCTATTAATAAGAAGTTGATTGTGCTTATGTATCAGGGTTAATAAAGGTCTGGTTATTCTCTCCCTATCTGCAGATTGAGAAATACTTCCCTAAAGTAAATAAGATTAAATCTAAAACTCAACTGAACTTGAGTTATGTCACTCCACACGGTTGTACTCACAGTAGGGGCTGGTGTCGAACTCGAACCTGCGGCTGAAAGCACCGTAGCCAGCGGAGGTCCGGGCTCGAACCTGGAACACGTACACACAGGAAGGCTTCAGACCGCTAACTTCCTGTTCCGTTTCCCGAGACTTGATGATGGTGTAGCTGGTATCCTGGTCCTGCACACACACACATTATATTTACATTTAGTCATTTAGCAGACGCTCTTATCCAGAGCGACTTACAGCGAGTACAGGGACATTCCCCCCTGAGGCAAGTAGGGTGAAGTGTCTTGCCTAAGGACACAACATCATGTAGTCGGCGTATTGTGTTCCACTTGCGTCAAAGCTGTGTAGATGTTTGGTTCACAGGTGTTTTTTTTTTTTTTACTTGTGTGTAGTTGAGTGTGTGTTCTTGCTGTGTTCTGTTGGAATGCAGTGGCTAGGTGTGTTACCTTCTCAAAGTACTTGATCTCGTACTCCAGGATGATGCCGTTGGGACGATCTGGCTCCTCCCACGACACAGAGATGCTGCTCCTCCCAGAACTGCTCTTCCTCAAGACACTGACCGGAGAGGGGGCTGGCACACACACACACACACACACATGGACACAACCCCATATCCAAGTTTAGCAACATCCCAGATTCATGGAGAAGAACACAAATTTTGCCGAAAAGATGGAGTGATGAAATGCGCAGTAAGAGCGCACACGACCAAGCTGTGTGTGTGTATCTTGACAGGTGTGTGTGTGTCAGTATGACTGAGCGGTGTGTGTGTATCTTGACAGGTGTGTGTGTGTGTCAGTATGACAGCTGTTTGTGTACACCTTGACAGTTGCGTGTGTGTGTGTGCGTGTCAGTATGCCTAAGGGGTGTGTGTGCACGAGGTGCGTATACAGAACAATGCGTATTTCAGAACACCACAGACTAATTAGAGGACTTCATTAGTACGATACAACTGTATGTTGGGACTGTATTGTAAGCAATTAAGCAATAATAGTCTGCGTGTGTGTAGGTGTGTGTGTGTTTGTGACTGTGTAAGTGTGTGTGTGTGTGTGTGTGTGTGCTGTAACCGGAGCAGTATGTCTGCTCCCCAGTATACGTGTTAAGGGTGTGTTGGTGTGATAAAGAGCTCTTAAGTACCCTGAACTGTTCCCTCCGGCCTCAACCTGAGAGCGCAGTTAGTGCTACTATCCCTGTGGAATTACACACACACACACACACACAAACACACACAGCACAACACAGGCATACACTCACACATACGCAGCCCTCGCACACGCAGCGTAACAGTATCCTGTCTGCTCAGAACAAACCAGAATCCCTCAAAGCTTAAAAGCCTGAAACTGGATCCCCAGACAACACAGCTACGATCAAGAGAAGAGGGGGAGAGGAGGGAGGAGAGGAGAGGGAAGGGGGAGGAAGAGAGAGGACAGAGAGCGGGGATGGGGGGGTGAGGGAACAGAGAGATGCATGCCAAGAAGGGAGAGAGTTGGGGGAGGAGGAGAGACGGAGACACCGAGAGATGAGAAGAGGGCGAGAAGACGGCTGGATGGCGTTTGAGAGAAAGACTTGAGGAGAGAGCGAGGGTGTAGTCGTCCCCCCCCCCCCCCCCCGTGTGGGAGGCAGAGGAAAGCAGGAAACACTGGAGAACAGAAGGCTTCATCGGACATGACAGGCAGGAGGCAGGATCATTTATCTCTAACGACAGGTGGAGACACAGTCTGGACATACGATCACCATGGAGATGGACAACCAATCCATGTGACGGACAAAGAAACACCATAACATCTTAACGAGGATCTCAACGTCATCTGCCATGACAGCGTCGGACCAAATAGAGGATGATGCCTGCGAGGGAATGATGCCGATGTGCTAGATGGCTGAGCTGAGAAGGGGAGAGAGACAGATATAGAGAAAGACGGAAAGAAAGAGAGAGAGACAAAGGGTTAGAGGCAGATAGACAGACAGAGAGAGACAGAGAGAGAGAGAGACAGAGGGAGAGCCAGAGAGAGAGAGAGAGACAGAGAGAGAGACAGAAAGAGAGACAGAAAGAGAGACAAAGAGAAAGCGAAGAGAACATAATCCCAGGGTTTGTTGTGAGGGTCTGGAGGGCAGCTGGGGTCAGGGTCTGGGTTGGTACCGCCTCCAGAGACCCAGGGGGAGAAAAGCTTTCGCTGTGGTTAAAACCAACATATTTCAAGGAACAGAAAGGTCAGTGTGGTTGGGGTTAACACCAAGGGTTAGGGATAGGGTCAAAGGTAAGGTTAGGGGAGGGGGTAGGGTCAGGGTGGTGTTCTGGGATAAGGTTATATTCAAGGTTACAGTCAGCGATGCTACAAGGCTGAGACTAATAGAGATTCCTGATTGGCAGCTGGTTCATTAGCAGATGGAACATCTGACGTGACATAGGTTACAGGAAGTGAGACCCCACTCCTATTCCTGCTTCTAGTCACGGGGACTCATCACCCTTTAGAGAGGAGGAGAGGAAGAACGGGGGAAAGAGAGAGAAAGAGAGCGGAGAAGAGAGACATTATGTTGGAGCTGGGAATTATAAACATGTGAGTGTGTAGGTGGGGCTAGGGATGTGTTAGCTGAAGCGAATATTAATAACTTGATAAATATTCCTGCTCGATGTCAGGAACACATTTGGTAGATGTGGTGGGAGGTGAGAAGATTCAACACTCTCACTGCCTCCATCCAGCCTCTACCAACCCCCCTGCCTCCATCCAGCCTCTACCAACCCTCCTGCCTCCATCCAGCCTCTACCAACCCCCCTGCCTCCATCCAGCCTCTACCAACCCCCCTGCCTCCATCCAGCCTCTACCAACCCCCCTGCCTCCATTTAGCCTCTACCAACCTGCCTGCCTTCATCCAGCCTCTACCAACCTGCCTGCCTCCATCCAGCCTCTACCAACCCCCCTGCCTCCATCCAGCCTCTACCAACCCCACTGCCTCCATCCAGCCTCTACCAACCCCACTGCCTCCATCCAGCCTCTACCAACCCCACTGCCTCCATCCAGCCTCTACCAACCCCCCTGCCTCCATCCAGCCTCTACCAACCCCCCTGCCTCCATCCAGCCAGGGCTTGATCTCACAACCTTCCGATCATGAGGCCAACACCTTAACCGTTGAGCTATCTGACCCCCCTACCAACCCTCCTGCTTGGAGGCAGGAATCTCCCCCCTCCCTCACCCCAAAAACACAAATGTAAAAGCCTCCATCCAGTCCCACTTCTTCTTGTGAAAGCTGTTCCCTGGTTCCCCCCCCCCCCCCCCCCCCCCCCCCCCGCCGCCTCCCTGTAACTTTGTCTCTCCCTCTCTATTATCCTATAGAGAGCAGCACACTGGCACCATGGAATCATTGCTGTCACAGAACCTTTATCAAGCAGAGCACTTCACACACATCAAACACATCTCTCTCTCTCTCTCTCAGCTGACAGGGTTGCCCTGGTCATCCTCAGTAATTACAGATCCTACTGATTTGAAGGAGATTCTGGATCAGAGACTATGACACTGCTCATTATCTACTGGAGGAGTTCACTCTCAGCAGAGGAGAGCAGAGAAAAGGGGAGAGGAGTGGAAAGAACATAGACATGTATAATGTCTATGGGAAAGGAGAGGGTAGAGGGGAGGATAGGAGGGGAGGGGGAGGGGGATATATAGGAGTCCAGATACATCAACCCTTATATGGAAAATGTCAGGTGAGAGGTAAGAGGTAATCCAACTGTAATGGGTCTGTGCTGAAGGTCAACGTGTGTGTGTGTGTGTCCACTTAACGCAGCCTGAACACCGTGCGTTCAAGAGCCCTGAGTCACCAGGATCGGATGAGGTCCTTGTTCTTTGAGTGGGTGTGTTTGGTGATGCACACAGGGCAGCACCGCCTTCTGCTGCGCGGGAACTGCAACACTTAGTACCTCTTCTAATAGATCACTGCTGGTGGATCAGCACCAGCTCATTGCTGATTACTCTGTTTCCAGCTAACTGTGAAATAAAAGGCTTTTGCTCTTTAATCACATCCCAATAATCACCCTTGCACACTGTAACAGCAGAGGTAAACCACATACTGTTGTCACGCAGCCCCAACCAGTCACCTGACCCCCAAGGCCCACCCCCTTCCGCACTGATTGGCTGATCCACCGAGAAGAGTCCGACCAACCTTTTCTGATTGGTAGAACGCTTATAACCAGAGCGGCATAGACGACAGGAGACATGGCTTTCAAAAGATACTATCTTTCAAAAAATAAATAAAAAATAATAATAATATATATATATATCTTAGAGTTTTCTTTCTTGGAACAGATTTATGTTCCAATCGAGGGGGGCTGGTGCTGTCTTGGTGTCTACGGCTGTGTCAATAGCCCCTTTTTTGGGTCTTTTCAATTGCTGCATTAGCCCACACTGACCGGTGGGGACCTCATTCTGAATATTGCTATAACTGTTAGCTGTTCCTTGCACTCTCTAACATCTCCTCTACTCCGTCTCACTGTCCTCCCCTCCATACCCCCTTTGGTATGGGGGGACTGAGCTCTCAGCACTTGCGTGGTCATCGGCCAATGTTGGACCTGGCGCCAGTGGACATCGATCTGAGATGGTCTTCCAACCCTGGATCTGGTCGCCAGTCGGACGTCAGTCTCCCTGATGGATAAGGAGAGAGTTCCCGGTCCTTTTCCTCATCCCCCTGCATGTGATGCTGCGCCAATCATGGGCCCAAGCCCAGTGACTGCCTAAATTGACTTTGTGCAACCTAAGACCCAAGTTGAGCATTGAGTATTGATGTTTCAACAACTTGTTAACTCTCTCTAGAGTTATGACTATTTTAGCCTGTGTTCTGCTCTTCACTTTCTCCAACCGTCCCTGGAGGAGGGGATCCCTCACTGAATTGCTCCTTCCAAGGTTTCTTCAATTTTTTCTTCCTAGTGAGTTTTTCTGGGATTTTTTCCTTGTCTTCCTTGAGGGTTTAGGTTGGTTGAGGGGCAGTTCTATGGGCATATGTGAAGCCTTTTGTGACATTGCTTGTAAAAAGGGCTATACAAATAAATGTTGATTTGATTTGATTCACAAAGCTTGATATGAAGTTTGTTTCTAAGACAACCAGAGCACCACCCACCTGCCTGATTGGTTGTGACATTGAGCGATACGCGGCGCGAGGTCGTGTCATTGGTCAGCTCTGACACGCCGTTGACCGCCTCCACCAGGAAGGAGTAGTTGGCGTGAGCTTGGAGGTCCAGCACCATGACCGAGCTGTTCCTGAGTCCCAGGCGTCCAGGCAGGAAGCGGACCCCCGCGCCGCAGTCCTCAAACCGCCGCTGGTCGGCGCTGACCCGTCGACACAGGACGTTGTAGCTCAGGTCCTTTCTCCCGCCCGTTTCCATGGGAACAGCCCACTCCAGGAACACGCTGGTCTCGTTGACGTTGGAGATGGCATTCCGTGGAGCAGAGGGGGGCTCTTTAACACACACACACACACACACACACATAAAGTGTTTCACATGCGATTGGGGTTCAGAGATGAAGGTCTTTAATCAGGGTCACGATCAGGGTCAAAGAGTCGGGGGTCAGTGAGGTGGCTTACTTGTGCAGGCCATGATGGGCGGGTCTGAATCTCGTCTGTAAAAGCCATCCTCGCAGACGCAGGTGGTGGAGCCTTGTGCACGTGTGTAGCTGTGAGGAGGACACTTACTGCAGGCTGGAGACTGAAGCACTGACCTGAAGAAGCCAGCAGTACACACTGAGAGAGACAGAGACAGAGAGAAAGACAGAGAGAGAGGGAGAGAGAGAGAGACACAGAGAGAGAGAGAGAGAGAGAGAGGGAGAGAGAGAGACAGAGAGAGGGAGAGAGAGAGAGACAGAGAGAGGGGGAGAGAGAGAGAGACAGAGAGAGAGGGAGAGAGAGAGACAGAGAGAGACAGAGAGAGAGGGAGAGAGACAGATAGAGAGACAGAGAGAGAGAGAGAGAGAGAGGGAGAGAGAGACAGAGAGAGAGGGAAAGAGACAGACAGAGGGACAAGGAGAGACATTTTAGTCGGTTTAGGACGGTGAGAGACCCGGAATCACAAACTCTAATTGGTTGCTCTGTCTCACTCAGACAGTTCACTTCCTTTAAACACTTTTTCACATGATCTCTGCTCAGTGATGGAAACAGACACATAAAGAGAGGGAGAAAGAGAGATGATGACAGCCAAATGTGTCTCTCCATTTCAGTCAGTGACAAAGTGACAGTCCTGTATCGGCAAAACACACACACACACACTCATACCCACACGATCACACACAAAGTGGTTCTTCAGTGACAAACAGCTGAGCTCTCCATTTCACCCTGGCTGGGAAGACCATAATGGATTATTGAACATTTCATCTGTGTAACTCTGGCAGATTAACACATACATACATGGGAATTTATCACATTATTACGCCGCCTCACATCCTCACATCCCCAGTTAATTTAATATCCACTTCACTCTACACGAAGCATGGCAGAGAAACATTACTGTAACAGAGAGAGGAGATGCGTCTTCACAGAGGGCGAGGCAAAGTCTGGGCTTGTGTATGGGTGTGTTTTCTCTGTGTGTGTCTGTGTGTGTGTGCGTGTCTCTGTGTGTGTGTGTGTGTGTGCGCGCGCGTGTATCTGTGTGTGTGTCCGTGTGTGTGTGCTGGTGTGTGCGTATCTGTGTGTCTGTGTGTGTGTGTGTGCGTGTGTGTGTGTGTGCGTGAGATGCTTGGTCTGATTCACCTTGACGGAACCTTGGTCTGCTGTCATGCAACATTAGTCATGAAAAATAGACCCTGAGCCCTTACACAGAAACACACACACACACAGAAACACATTGGAACACACACACACACACAGAGAAACACACCCACACACAGAAACACATATGTCCTACAAACATAATGCACCTGGCCAGCAGGTCATTTTCAGGTATGTTACATGTTTATATGCTAAACTATAATCCAGCATAAAGTGAGCTAAATGGCCTGTCTATTTTATTTGGATTAGCAACACTACTAGTTACTATCACCAGCATCCTCCACTGCTGCACATTCCCACTAGCGTTGCCAGCAAACATCCAACTCACCTTGATTGCAAAAGAAACTCCGCAGTTTAGCAAATATGAGACCCATAATGACAGCTAGGTAGTTCCGGTTGTAATCCTCCTCTTTATTGAAGTGTTTAATTGGCCCCTCCTCAACTCTCCAGCCTGCTAGAAGCATTAAGATATAGCCTGCTCGCTTGGCCGTGTCTAGCCGAGGAGCTCGCATAGAGAAACGGCCTAGGAAAAAAGAAATGTCCTTCTCCTTTATTCCACACACACAAACACGCAGCTTCTGCTGATAAGTACACGGCTGGACATGAATGAAAAAGAGCGGCTTCTTAACTGAAGCGCAGCAACTTTCACGCAGTGTACCAAATCCTGCAGATAGTTTTGCGCCAGTTAGTTTGTAGTTGTTTCCCTTTATAATAACGGGTATAACAAAGAACTAAATGTAACCCGTTATCTTTATTTGTTCTTCTTCTGCGGTTATCTAATTAAATAAATGCAATAAACTGTAGATATGTATGTGTGTGTGTGTGTGTGTAATATATGTCAAATATGATCTTTTAGGGGTCAAATGATGCGGCTCCAGATACATTTTGGTTGGTGGGAGAGGCGCTGAAATGGCTCTTTCTATAGAGAAGGTCCCACTCACCGCTTTAGTTAATTACGTTGTATTTTGCCATTTGACACGTACTTTAAATATGGGTTCTTATTATAATTCATGAATTTATACATTGAAATATTGACATGGGCATTTTTTGCACATTTAACCTCGCGCAGTGCACCTGTCCGCAACAACAAGTGCATCAGAACGCTGTTAGTGAGTCTATGACATCATAATGACTGATATTAGAACACAGGAGTTTATAAAAGCCCAAATCCCATATTGGTCCTTCAGTCGAGAAAGAAACTTGCAAGAGCAACATTGGAAGAGCCACAACCAGAAGTTCAAATATCACTGCTCACTGAGCATGAAGCGCCGGGCAAAATCAGACCCTGGACAACAGCACATCCCACCAAAGAAGCCCTTTGCTTCCTGGCAGGGATGTTTCCTGGGCCCACAGCCCCAGATCCAGCAGTCCCCACAACCTACAGGTCAGCCTTATCAACCTTTTTATTGGGGCTTAAATCCCCAATTTCTCCCCACAGATAGTTAACCTCTGTATTTGTATTGTAGCCAGTTTCACAGACCTCTACACAATGGGACACTTGCTGGGAGAGGGAGGGTGTGGAGCTGTGTATGATGGGAGACGGATCGAAGACAACCTTAAGGTGACCTCAGCATACCAACACCAAACCAACACAATCTTCTACACAAACCTTCTCCAAATCCATTTGATCAAATTATAAAGTTCATTTAAATAACATAATTTGACTGACAATATGTACATCTCTTTTATGGTCAAAGTATAGAAAGCTCACATGCCAAAACCAATGGTATGTTGTCAAAACAGCCCATTAAATATTGAAGCATTGTCTTGTCTTTCTCCTCTGTTTTAGGTGGCAATCAAGATTGTCACGAAGGATGCAATGGACCACTACATACAGCTTGTTAGTACAATCTTTGCTCAACCACATCCAGTAGATCAAGTTGTGGTGTTAAAAACGCCTCTAAACATATAGGTGTACACTGGTCAACTCCCAGCCTTTCTGTCCCCTCACAGCCTGGGACATCTGGCACATTGCCAGTAGAGGTAGCTCTCATGAGGCTGGTCAACGAGCCTCCCACTTGTGACCAGATCCTGAAGCTGCTGGAGTGGTTTGAGGAGCCCGAGAGATACGTCTTGATATTGGAGAAGCCAGATCCCTGCATGGATGTGTGCGATTATAGGATGGAGCTGGGGGGCCGGATGGAGGAGGAACAGGCCAGGCCCATCATGAAGCAGGTGGTGCAGGCTACGGCCCACTGCTTTGACCGTGGTGTCCTTCACCGGGATATAAAGACTGAGAACCTCCTGCTCAACCCAGAGACAATGGAGGTGAAGCTCATTGACTTCGGCTGTGGAGACCTCCTGGAGGATAAGCTATACACTGAGATTGCTGGTGAGGGAACGAGGGCTGACAGTGCTGTTGGAGTGTCACAGTAATGGATAAAACAATCAAAACGCTCTTGTTAAAAGACTAAACGTAAACTAAACTCTGAAACCTTTTCTACAACTATCATTTGCTGTCTTCCTCATTTAGGCACCTCATGTCTCTACCCACCGGAGTGGGTTCTGGAGCAGAAGTACGAGGGTCGCCAGGCCACTGTCTGGTCTCTAGGACTGCTCCTTTTTGAGCTGCTGAATGGATATGTGCCCTTTAAGACAGATGCGGATATTGTGGCTGGGCATCTGCAGTTCAGAAGAGGAATGTCCAAATGTAAAAGCGGATACATATTTAGTTTTTTTGTCATTTGTCACAGTTATCTAGTGATAACAACGCTAATCATGGTACCAGACTGTTCACAAATATACCGTGTTGCCTGACGTAGCTGTATCTGTACTTGAAATGATCATTATTGCTTCTCATCTTGTAGCATGCAAAGATCTGATTTGCTGGTGCCTGAGCCAAGACCCAGATGACAGGCCAAACCTGGAGGAGATCCTTCAGGATGACTGGTTTACGAACGTCTAGGTGTGTAACCAGTAAAACAAGCTTGGTATCGGTATTTGAAAGCCATGAATTTACTCAAATATTGTTTTGACTCCAATTCAACTTTTCAGCTCCCTTTGCCACACTCCGCCTGCCATGTCACCCCGCTCCACATCGCCCTCCACTGGCTTCCCATCATGGCCAGTATCAGATTCAAGACCCTGGTGCTGACCTTCCGAGAAGTGAACAGGACTGCCGTTTTCATGTTGCTGAGACAGAAATGCAGAAATTGCTTGAATTTACAATAAATTACAGTGCATCACGTACTGTGTTGATTGTATTTTATATACTTTGTATTATCTGTAAGTATGGTATCTTACTGGAGTCGAAATAATTAAATGTGCTGCGAGAACTACAGCTCCTAGAAACCAATAAAACATGTTTCCTGTGACATACAGTATATATAAATAGTGTGTATGTGTTTGTGAGTGTATTGTATATGGGTGTGTGTGTGTGTGTATGTGTGTGTGTGAAACAGACATATGAGAGTGTCAGGACCTGTATGAAATGATGAGCAGTAGGATTCTCTCAGCTGGGGGGCAGACTGTGTGTGTGTGTGTGTGTGCGCTCCATTCAGCACAGTTTAATGGCACACCTGAGCCCCCTGACTCCTCCAGTCTAGCCTCACAAACACACACACAAACACACACACACACACACACACACACACTGTGTAGCTAGCTACCACCACGTCATATTATGTCCATTACCCTGGCGGTGAAAAGAGAGAGAGAGGGAGTGTATTGAGCATGTTCACATAAGTGCTTTCTAGCCGTATTGTGTCCAGTTCCGTGGTCCTGGCTGGCCAGACAGCCTCAGCATTGTTCTGGACGTAAACAAACCCAGCAGAACATCAGTCTGCTGTGTCTGGCTCCACAACAACAAGCAACAATGGAGCCCAGGGCAGGGGACAGGACGAGGGCACTGCAGCCTGAAACCCAGGGCAGGGGACAGAACGAGAGCTCTGCAGCCTGGAGCCCAGGGCAGGGGACAGGATGAGGGCTCTGCAGCCTGGAGCCCAGGGCAGGGGACAGGACGAGGGCTCAGCAGCCTGGAGCCCAGTACAGGGGACAGGACAAGGGCTCTGCAGCCTGGAACCCAGGGCAGGAGACAGGACGAGAGCTCTGCAGCCTCATGTGGATGGGAAGTTCATTTCCAGGTCTGTTATGAGTAAACATGACCCCTGTGTCGAAAGATAGGCCAGGCCTAGAATAGTCCCATAGCTATCTAAGCATCATCAGGATTATTTTTCTCATCATGACCAGCCCATGAGCCTAGCCCACCCCCCTCCCTCTCCTCAAACCCTCCAACCATCTATCATACTCTCCATCTCTCCGTCCCTCCATCTCTTTTTATCTCTCCATCCCTCCATCCATCATACCCTCCATCTTTCCATCGCCCCATCTCTCCACCCATTATACCCTCCATCCTTCCATCCTCCCATCTCTCCATCCATCACACCCTCCACCCCTATGCACCATGTGTCCTTGCACACTGAGGGTTTAGAAATACCCAGGAGAGAAGCTTCCAGCAGACCCCATGTATTACAGCTTCCCACACACACAAACCCACACAGACACACATCCGCGCACACACATCTGCACACACATCCACGCACACACACACACGTACCCAGTCTGGTTTGAACCTGTATCCTGCCATATGGACGCTCTAGCCTTATATTTATCTGCTGACAACAAATGCCAAAAGGGGGTATGATGACTGATAGTGTTCATGTCTACACACCCCTTACAGACAGACACACACACACACACACACACACACATTCCTTGCAAGCTATTATTGCTGCTGGTCACGGCTGGTTGAGAGGCTCATTAAGGATGCTGGCTGCATCCCCATCTCTCTCTCTCTCACACACACACACACACACACACACTCTGTCCCCCAGGGCACGGTGTCTCTTCGATGACACGCAGCTCCGAGAACTCTTAATGCTGCACACAAAGGCTAATGGGTAATTAATATGCACCCAATCAGAGAGGAACGTCAGGCTTTGGAGAAGCCAGTGGTGAACACTTCCACTCAGGAACCAGATCCACATGTCACTTCTGGGGGAGGGGGGGGAGCATGAGGATGGTAGCAGGAGATGAAAATAGGATTATTATTAATATTTGAAAATATACAGATAGTGTTCTTGTACTTTGAGTCTGTACTTAGTGATGCTGTCCCTGTGGTTAGTGTCCAGTTAAACACACGGACACCTAAATAAACACCAGAACATTCCATGGCTTTCCCACAATGCCGTGAGGCCTTAAGTGTTCAGACAACAGTGAGTGAACGGCCGTTCCTTCCCCCCACCCTCACAGCTGCCATGGTGACTAGATCCAGTTTGACATATTTCATTCTGGATGGGCGGACAGGCAGGCAAACACAGGAGGATCATGGGAGCAGAGTGTACAAGAAGTGTCTGTATGGAAGTCCTCCAGAGCCAGGTGACACTTACCCCACAGCCCAGGGACTGTTCATCCCTCTCCTCCCCCATTCCTCTCCTCCTCCCATCCCTCTCCTCCTCCAATCCCTCTCCTCCTCCCATCCCTCTCCTCCCCCCATCCACGGTCTCCCTCATTCTCCTTGCCTCCCTTCCATCTCCTTGTCCCTGGCCACTTGTCTACATCAATCCATCTTCCCATGTTTACCATTTCTACACTAGAGCATCTCTTTGCCTGCCTGCCTGCCTGCCTGTCTACCTCTCCGTTTCAGCGAAGTACGATAGCTGAAACTGTATTTTCATCAGTTATTAAATGTTTTCATCAACACAGGGTGAGTAGTCCATAAACCAAACACGATATAAGTGGATGTTTACATTCCTAATAGAACAGCAGGGAAAAAAAAGAGACAGAGAAAAAGAAAGAAAGTGTGTGAAAGAGGGGGAACAAGGTGCAGGAGATGGAGAGGGAGCAGGAGAGCGAAGGAGATGGGGAGAAGGACAGAAGGAGGGGCAGCGAGCGGGGTAAAAAAAGGAGGAAGGGAAAAAGGGAAAGAGTGCGATGACCAGCAGTGCCCTACATTCAGTAAAGACCATGTTAAATCATGCTCCACTAGAGACCACTCACATTCAATATATCCTCCCGCTTCGTCTATCTCTGTCCCCCACACACACACTCACACACACAGTCACACACACCCCACTCACAGTCAACACATATCACACTGACACGCTCACAACACACTACACACCGATTACAACTAGCCTTACATACATAGTTCTGCAAACCAAAAAACATCCAAACACATACAGCATATATATATATATATATATATATATATACAAATACCATATATACAGTATATACGTATACTATATACGTATACATTATACTCATGTACGTGTGCCTTTCCCATCATACAGTAATCTCCTTGAACAGACACTGAATACAGACCATGAACTAACAAACTCACAAACCACAAACTCACAAGCCATTCAGGCCCATCGTGCAGTGAAGTCTCAGAGCTCTGCGGAAGACAGGACGAAGATCTCGCACAGGGAGGGAGAGAGAAGGGGAATACAGGAGTGTGTGTGTGTGTGTGTGTTGTAAGGTACTGTGTTGTCTGGGTGTATGTGTGTGTGTCGTGTGCGTGTGTGTGTGTGTCAGCCACCGCCTGCCACCTTCTCGGTATGTAGTTAAAAAGCCTGTCAGTGAGTATGCTAATAAGGCTGATCGAGAATGCTAGCCTGATCCTGTGGTGGGAGCAATTACCGTGTGTGTGTGTGTGTGTGTGGTTGAGAGTGGGTGGGTGTGTCATAAATGCACACACGTCTATGATGCCGTACAAACACACACGCACATTAGCACCTCTATATGAATGAATAGAATTCCTTCCTCCGCTAACTGTAGCGGATGTTTTGACAAGACAGACGCTCTACTGTAGATTCATTCACTGTGTTGTTCCGTGTTTTTATCAGAGACGCAAGCATCCAGGATGAGGAAGAGCTACTGTTGCTGCAGTGATGTTCTCCTCTCTCCCCTCTCAACGTCACTCCTCTCTCTCCCCTCCTCCTCTTATACTCCTCCCTGATAGCTCTCCCCTCTCTCCTCTCCTCCTCCCTCACCTCTTCTCTTCCTCCTCTTCTCTCCCCTTCTTGGAGGGCTGCTCTATGTTTGATGTCTCTCTTCGAACCGGGAGACGGGGAGAGAGCTGTAGTAACCATGGAGACGACGGGTGGGGGTGGGGGGGAGGTGGTGGGGGAGTACAGCTCGACTAGTCGCCGTGGGAAACCGAAAACTTTGGCTACACATCTAAGAACCAGCCTGAGAACTGCAAACAGCAGCATAAGGCCAGACCTCTGGGAAACACACACCAATACACACGTGTACACACACAGACACACACACACACATACTGCAGGACATTATCTCCAGGCAGTATATTGGAGCGGAGAACGTGTAGTGTAGGAGGATGTTACAGGAACAGGAAGCAGTCTGGACCATGTCTCTAACCAACAACCGTATCGTGGCAGAACATGAACAATGACATGATATCGTACGGCCAAAGCTTTGATCCAAACAGTGCGGCAGATCCTCAGTGCCTCTCTGGAGCGAGTCTGTCTAGTCGCCATGCTGGCCAAGTACTTGAGAGTACGGGCTGCTAAAACCAAACATGACGCTCTTTCAGACTTGTGTGTGGACCCTTTCAGCCGCTCTCTGCCTTCGCCTACCCTCAGAGCGGCAAATGGGGCAGCTTTAGTGGATGTCGGTGAAGGAGGCTTCTGCGTGAAAAGCCTTTCATGGAAGAGTGCATCTGTGTCCTATGAAGAGCCAGATAGGTTAAACTGCTTATAGCTCTGCAGTATTATGGTCCCATTATAAAGCCTAGAGCAGCTAAAAACCTACAACCTAGGAAGTGAGGTGGCTCAGCGGTTAGGGAATCAGGCTAGGAATCGGGGTAACCCGGTTCGAATCCTGATCATGCTAAAAATGACATTGTGTCCTTGGGCAAGGCATTTCACCCTACTTGCCTTGGTAGAATGTCCCTGTACTTGCTGTAAGTCGCTCTGGATAAGAGCGTCTGCTAAATGAAGAAATGTACAAAGGTTGACACCGCATAGCTGCTAACAGCAACATCCACCTTAAAGCATAGAGCAGCTCATAGCATGGACCAGCTGATGTGCTTAGTAAGGCAGGTCCAGTATCTCCATACTTACTGTGACAGGATCCGTTGATCTCCTCGTAGCCCGCCTCACACACGCACTTCCCTATGGGCACCAGCCACTCCCCCTCTGCGCTGCAATGCATCCTGGGAGGCTCCAGGGTCAGCGAGCGGTTGACGCATCTCCCCGCCACCTCCAGCAGCCGTGACGGGTCCGAGCCGGGGATGGTGTCCTCAAACTGGGCCAGGTTCCTCACCGCCGCCGGGCAGCGCTTGTAGAAGACTCGCACCGACACCAGAGCGATGCAGGCGCCCAGGTCCTGGAAGGCCAGGTAGAAACCCTTCCGGGTCAGAGGTCCAAGGTCGCGGACCTCCGTGTTGAGCTTCATGACCCTGTCGCCCAGGTCCAGCTCGGTGAAGCTCTCGTCAGCAGCGATGGTGTCCACCTTGGAGAACAGGTTCTCCCTCAGGCCTGGAGGTTCCTCCTGATCTGTCTGGTAGTAGAACATGTTGAAGGTCTCCTTGCAGGTTCCCACCCCCCCTGGGAGGCTGTTGCAGTCCCGCAGAGTGAACTGAAGCTCCACAAACACCCGGCTGGCCCCCCCTCGGAGGATCCAGTCTGTCACCAGCCAGTTGTTCTGGTTCTGGTCCATCACCTTGCACACCTGGTAGGTGTGAATGGGGGCGTAGTTCTCATCCACCTCCCCTATCTCCTCCCACTGGTAGGACAAACACAGAGCAGAAAGACATGGTTAGTGTGTGCGTGTATTTGTTTGGATGTGCGTTTGTGCGTGAATGTGTGTGTGTCTGTGATTTGGACAGAACTGCTGCTTCTAACAGTTGCTGTGATTCGTTGTCGTGGTAAAAGCATTTTTTTATTAAGGGGAAACTAAAGACATGGTTCTTCAAAATCTACTGTGCCCCTGTGCATGTGTGTGTGTGTTCTTGTGTGTGTGTTCATGTGTGTGTGTGGCCAGGCAGTAATCTTCTTAAGGGTAGATCACACTGAGCTAACAGGTTGGCGCAGGATTGACATGGCTTAAATCTGACAGTCAGCATTGCATCAGATAGAACAGACCCACACACAGACACACACAGACACACACACAGACATGATCACACTCTCATGACCAGCAGAACGAAAAAGAACAAGAAGACATTTGAGTTTGGCATCTCTAACCAGACCGAAACGCAAACAAACTACCTCCAACTGTCTTTCCCAATGTGAACACCACCCACCCCCTCCCCATCCCTCCCCCAGCCACAGGACACCAGGGAGAGATGAGCTACGCAGGCTTCCCGCTGTGCCTTTTCAAAGACAGCCTCCCTGCCAACACTCCCTCCCTCTCTCTCTCTCCCTTTCTCTCACACCTCTCTCTCGCTTTCTCTCGCCTCGCTCTCCCGCTCAAACTTTCTGGGTTTCTCTCTTCCGCCACCTCTCTGTCTGCCTCCCTCCTTCTCTCTCTCCATGTGGGAGGAGGAGAGAGTCTGAGGTGTTCTGGCGTTCAGGGGGAGGGGGTGACTGCAGGGGGTCGGGGGGGGGGGGGTACTGAACACTTTGCACTGGGCCGCGACCAGAACAAACACCCTCATTGGAGTTCTACAGAGGGGAGGGGAGGGCGGGAGGATTGGGGAAAGGAAATGGGCGCGTGGAGGGGGGGGGGAGGGAGGAAAGATGAAACAAACCGTCTGAAACATGGTGGTGAAGAGCAGGCAGGGGTTTGACAACTTACTTGGCAATTCTGTTAACGCTGCCAAACGTGTGTGTGTGTGTGTGTGTTAGGGGAGCCGGGCTGCTGCAGTCTGCCTGTAGTCTGGACATATGTTCATACCTCTCACTGACCTGCTTCAGTGGAGACAGTAGAAATAGCCAAGACGGAGTAGATTCAGTAGACATCTTACTTGGCAAAAAGAGTCAGTAGAGTTCGTTTTCAGAAGAGACAGTTGAGACAGTCGAGTCAATAGAGTCAGTGGAGGCAGTAGACTCGGTAGGTTCAGTAGAGTCAGCTGTCAGTAGAGACAGTCGAGTCAGTAGGGTCACACAGTATGGTCAGTAGAGACAGTCGAGTCAGTAGAGACGGTCGCGTCAGTGGAGGCAGTGGAGGCAGAGACAGTGAAGGCAGCACAGAGAGAGGCAGGCGTCTTCTCCTGGAATTGAGAGGAAACTGTCTGCAGCCCCTTACCTCTGAATGGCTAAACAGAGCTGATCCAAACACAGGAAGAGCTTCCCTCTCCTGGGACGGAGCTGATAAAGCGCTGATAAAGCCCTCACAGAGAACACTGCAGCACGGAACATTCTAGAATCCATGAGCAGGTGACTGCAGCCCCATCCCCACTTCCTGCCCACCACAGGGGGAGCAACTCTTTACAGGAAGTTGATGACGTCATGTGAGAACGTCTTATCCACGACAGTGCTGTGTTCCACACAATGACCAGCCAATCACACGCAAGCACTTCTTCGATATTTCCTTCCAGATAATCAAGTAGCTAGCCAAACAACCCGGCAACCAGGTAGCTTGCCTGTCAACCAGAAAACCAGGTAACAATCAGGCAACCAGGTAGCTTGCCTGTCAACCAGAAAACCAGGTAACAATCAGGCAACCAGGTAGCTCGCCTGGCAACCAGAAAACCAGGTAACAATCAGGCAACCAGGTAGCTCGCCTGTCAACCAGAAAACCATGTAACAATCAGGCAACCAGGTCGCTAACCAAACAATCAGGCATCCAAACAGACAGACAGACAGGCCCAGTTCGTCCCACCCTGTAGACTCTGAGACAAGAGACCCCAGTCTAGGGCTTCTTTACTGTACACCACAGATCCACCTGTGCAGTAGGTACAGCGTTGCCATGACCACAGGACAACACTCCATCCATATTCTTTTGTAGTGGCTCATTAATTCACACCATCAGAAACTAGAATACATTCATTAAACACTGAATCTGTATCCAATAACGCTGATAAGAAATTATTGTTATCGTTGTCAAATTGAATTGATAACTCGGACAATATGTTGATAAAAAGCTGCATACATCACAGATCTTATCATCTCAAACTCATTTTGAAATGAAATTACTGCAGAATGAAGATGTTATCCAGTGCTCATTGTGTTAGGGTTAGAGTGTATGTGTGTGCATGTGTCGATGTTGGCGTCGTGTATGTGAAGTGTCATTGTCTAAAGCCTTGTCAGCGCTTTCTCTGTCTGTGCTACAGCGTTGGCTGGTAATATGCTTTGCTTAGTACTGTAGCTGGTGTTCACCTCCCTGTCCACACACACACGTCCACACACATGTCCACACACATATTCACCCTCACAAAGCACACACACCCATGCATGAACACACCCATTCAGTCGCCCTCACTCACGCATTGAAGCTTTTATGTCAACACCTACACGAATAGACAGTCAACATGTACTCATCCTCACTCTCTCTCACACACACACGCACGCACACACACACGAACACACACTCCCTTGTTTTCTCTCTCTCCAGGGAAATCCTCCTGATATTAAACACATCCAGTTGTCCCTATAGGGAGCAGCACTTCCGAAACCCTAATGTTCTAATGACCCATCTCTGATTCTGTTCCCTTCCGACATGCAAAGGAAGGGCTGGGGGGGGGGAAGGGGGGGGGGGGGGGGTTCTGCACGTGTGTGTGTGTGTGAGAAAGGCGTACACTCACCCCGTTCCTGGGGTAGGCGACCCAGCCCAGGTCTCCCATCACGGTCCGAGAATCTAGGAGGTCCACTAGAAGGCCAGAAAATACATGATCAGTTTCTTCGTGCATAGCATTAGATTGTTTTTGTCATTTTGATTTTATACTTCAAATTGTAATATAATTTTTTATCGTTAGTTAATCGTATTTTCCTACATATTTTTATTTATTTTAAATCTGGATTTGTTTATTGTTTGCACCATCCTGTCCCACTAAATTCTGTGTTCGTGAAAATGTTGACGGCAATAAAAATGTTTTCTGATTCTTATTGATCAACGACTTTATCCATATAGACAAACGGATGGAAATGCTGTAGAAATAGGCAGGCAGACAGACAGACCGACAGACAGACATGTAGGTAGCCAGACTGAGAATCCAACAGACAGCAGACAGACAGGTACACTGCACTACGATGTTCTACTTTGTAACATATCCTTAGGAACAGATCAGATAGTTAATTAGGCCATAAAGTAGAGCTCTAGATTAGGACAGACAAGGTTATGTCCTTCCACAGCTGAAAACCAGCCTCTTACTCTCACACACACTCGCTCACACACACACACATGCACACATTCGCTCACACACACTTTCTACACGTTCCAACCAGTGTTTCATGAAGAAATTAGAAATTATGAACACTATTAAAGACATTCGTTGCATAGTCTCATTGTGACGGCAATATACACTGCAGAGAGAGAGATATTTGAATTTTGTAAGCGTGTGTGTGTGTGTGTGTGTGCAGCGTATGTAGATGTCTCCTCCTCCAGAGTACTGTGTGTCTATTGTTCAGAGGTCAGCTCTCTAACAAGCCCATTAGGCTGCCTGCATTCCTCTGGGCTGCTACACTGCTGTCAGAGCAGCACCATGTAAACACTCACCACCTGCGAAAGGACACACACACACACACACAAACACAGGGATCCCTAAAGACAAGCAATCACTCTCAAATTAAAACACATAGATGTCAGCCTAATACATGCAGCTAATAACGAGTTTACCAGGTTGAGGATAACTAAGTATGTTATTGTAAATGTCGGTGGGAATGATTGAAATCTTTGTCACACAGAACTGAAATCCAATGAGAATTCTTATGATTGTATTTTTGTGTATTTATATATGTATATATATTTTTTAATTAGCATTTTAATTGTAGTTTTAGACAAGCATTCTGGTCTACATATAAAATAATTACAATATGCTGAACTTCTAATTTTGTTGAGGTTTGGATGTTCTCTGTTGGCGAACCTCATTTGATGCCCGCGCGCTCCGTGGAACCGTCAGCGGAACGAAGGGAACGTAGAAAGACTAGAGTTAGATCAAGCCTACCTCATCATCCCATTAACGTGGTCTCTTAAGACCTATTAAATTATATTAATACAATTATAAACAGCATTATATTTGATGCCATACAATGACAGGAGAAACAGTTAAACTGTCAAACAGATGTCACGCTCATTTAGGTTTCTAACAAAGTCAGATTAACTATTAACAGTTCCTTAACGGTCGATGCACCCGGATCAGGTCAATTCAGATCAACTGAGACGCGGTTTAACACATTAATAATAAACTGAAACGGTTTATTAATGTATTAAATTGACCACGAATAACGCTTATGGCCAACGGTTAACAAAACGCGCGTGACGAGATCCGCGCGCTGCGTCTTGACATTCTAAACCTATGCCCCCTTATCGATGCCCGGGGGGTCAGACCCGATCAAAAGGTGCTTCCTCATCGGCTGAGGAGAGTCTTTCAGCCCTCACGAAGACTTGTCAGGGTCTACTTATCTTCCCGCCGTCATCTTACCTTCATTAGGGGGGAGGCAGAGGGTCCTGAGGACAGCCAGGCTGAGGAACCACCACGAGCACGCTTCCAAACGTCCAAAATTCATTTTGCATTTATATGGCGTTGATTCAAATGATGACAGGGGATGTAGCGGTTATTAGGGGGGGGGGGCTACTGGGAAGGCGTTCGGAAAAAGCGCAGTCGATACATCTGTGTCTTCGTAGTCGTACCTGTGGTCGTGAGATACGAGCGCATTGACGCCGATCCGTCTGGTTGTGCGGCTCATGCGGAAAGTGGAGCGCGCTGAATCTGGAGAGGCGGATCAGACCAGCGCCACCGAGATGGGGCACGCGGGGGCGGAGTGAACCATGGAGAGACGCAGATAGGCACACCACAATCTCCTCTCTCCCCCTTCTCTCTATGTTTCTGTCTCTCTCTTTCCCTCTCTCTCTCTCCCCTTTTGTTCAGACACACTCCCCTACCTTGGATAAAACTATTTGAACTATGAAAGACCTTTCAGAACCATAACTGCCAATCCCATCCAGTCCAGATCATGACTTCTGGAATCAGCAGGGGTAGAACTCTTAGTATTTCTCCTTCAAACCACCTCTACTACTTCCTACCCTCTTATGGTGAGAGGAGGGAAAGACCCAGAGCTGTGCATCAACCACCTCTGGGGAATCAAGCTCAGCCTCATTAAGACTCCAACGGCTAGACCAAGAGGCCATTCAAGAGAATCTGACGCAATGCATAGAGTGAGGATGACCTCTGCGTGCGTGAATGAATTAGTGTGTAGATATGTATGTGTGGGTGTGTGTGGCTGTGGATGTGTGTGGTTGTGGATGTGTGTGGCTGTGGATGTGTGTGGTTGTGGATGTGTGTGGCTGTGGATGTGTGTGGTTGTGGATGTGTGTGGCTGTGGATGTGTGTGGCTGTGGATGTGTGTGGCTGTGGATGTGTGTGGTTGTGGATGTGTTTGGCTGTGGATGTGTGTGGCTGTGGATGTGTGTGGCTGGATGTGTGTGGCTGTGGATGTGTGTGGCTGTGTGTGGCTGGATGTGTGTGGCTGGATGTGTGTGGCTGTGGATGTGTGTGGCTCTGGATGTGTGTGGATGTGTGTGGCTGTGGATGTGTGTGGCTGTGGATGTGTGTGGCTGGATGTGTGTGGCTGTGGATGTGTGTGGCTGGGATGTGTGTGGCTGTGGATGTGTGTGGGTGTGTATGGCTGTGGATGTGTGGCTGTGTGTGGTTATCAGACCTGAGCTGGTCATTGATTATTCTCTCCTGATATGATAGATAATCCTAGATTAAGGCTTTGTGACATGTATTGATCACAGATCAGATGAGTTTGCGATGTTGAAGAATCAATCCACGCTAGCCTCTGATGCTATCGGACAGAGAAGGCCTCGTTCATCTCCCCCTATCCCCCACCCACGCTCCTTCTCTCCCTCTTACACTTTCACCCCTTCTCTCTCTCTCCTTTTGAACTCTTTCATCAGGGAGGAGGCGTGTGATGTTCCGGATGTACGCTCTCTGCTTTCCTCCTCCATGATCCCCACACACACACACACACACTCACACACACACACTCGCACGCATACACAGATAAACACAAACGTGCACGCACGCAAAAAGTCCCCGCTCATCCATAAACACAGGCACCCATCGACTCACATGCACATACAAAAACACATACATGAACACAGATGTACACACCTAAAGTCTTGCATACAAACATGTACATCAAAGGCAGGGTAGGTAAACGTCATTGAAAAGCTTTTATCATAGTTTATTAAATAAACTTTGCATCCTGATGGAAACCAGAAAATCTAAAGGTTTTAAAGTGAAATGAAATCAATCTGTGGGCGTTTCAGGACTATAATAAACACAACCAATCATTAAAGGTCGGACCGACGACACTAAGGACTCTGGTCTCTCTCTGCTCTCTCTCTGGTCTCTCTCTGGTTTTTCTCTGGTCTCTCTCTGGTCTCTCTCTGGTCTCTCTCTGGTCTCTCTCGGGTCTCTCTATGGTCTCTCTTTGGTCTCTCTAGTCACTTTCTGGTCTCTCTCTGGTCTCTCTGGTCACTCTCTGGTCTCTCTCTGGTCTCTTTCGGGTCTCTCTTTGGTCTCTCTAGTCACTCTCTGGTCTCTCTCTGGTCTATCTCTGGTCTCTCTGGTCTCTCTCTGATCTCTCTCTGCTCTCTCTCTGGTCTCTCTCTGGTCTCTCTGGTCTCTCTGGTCTCTCTCTGGTCTCTCTGGTCTCTCTTGGGTCTTTCTTTGGTCTCTCTAGTCACTCTCTGGTCTCTCTCTGGTCTCTCTCTGGTCTCTCTGGTCGCTCTCTGGTCTCTCGCTGGTCTCTCTCTGGTCTCTCTGGTCTCTCTATGCTTTCTCTCTGGTCTCTCACTGGTTTCTCTGTGGTCTCTCTGTGATCTCTTTCTAGTTCAGGAATAGCACAGAGGTATTGGATGGAACTTGCTGGCCCAGCGGGGTGGGGAGTGTGTGTGTGTGTGTGTGTGGGGGGGGGGGAGGATGACCCCCCTGCTGGGTAAGCTCTTTATCCAGACCAAGCAACTGTTTCATGTCAAAGGTCACAGCAGGGTCACCTAATCTGAAAAAGAGTTAGTTACACCTGACATGGGATATTAGCTAGTACCACAGTTAAAGGTTTAGGAATTACAGGGAGACTGAAAGGTGTAGTTTAAGATCAGGAACTAAGACCAGAAGTTCAGTCTAGGTTGAGAGACTAGGACTAGTTATTTAGGTGAGGGTTTTCATGTTTATTTTTCTTTATGTTTTTATGCCTGTATTTGTAATTTTGTACTTTCTTTATGTATCATTTTTTATTCACTTTGTGAATTCTTTATGGGAAAAGTGCTATATAAATAAACATACTTACTTACTTACTAGTAACAAGGAGCTCTGTATTGTGAACAGGGAGTCAGGCAAGGGACGTTCAGTGGATGATAATGTAGAGTACAGTACACTGCACCAGCATTACTGTTTAATCCTGACCAGAGCCATGATGGCCTCTAATCTGACTGCCACCACCACAGGGGGTACGGATAGCAGTCCACACACACACACAACCGCACGCACACACACACCCACACACACGTTAGGAATTCCAATCACACTGACAAGTGCATTACTTGCAGCACACCAGTGTGTGCACGCCAATGTGTGCGTGTGTAAGTGTGCGTGTGTGCATGTGTTCAACACACCAATGTGTCCCTGTGCGCGTGCTGGTGTGGATGGGGGGGTGACAGGGGGTTAGGAGGGGGGGAGGGGGGTGGTCCTGTCTGGTGGAACAGCTGAGATTCTGCCTGTCCAGACTGGTTGTTTCTCAGACACATGACACACATGAACACACACAGCAAACAGGTGTGGTGTGAGCAGGGTGTTCTCTGATAAGGGAGCTGTTTGGACTTTGCTTCCCCAGCTGGTACGCAGACCTGGAGAACGTCCTTATCTTCAGTACTGTGTGCTTCAGAACCAGTGCTGTACTGAACAGGCAAAACCTGCTGGAATTGTATAACAGCCTACCAATACCCTCAGCCCCTCCACACACACACACACACACCTCCCATCCCTTACCCCAAACCCAGCAGGACAGTGGGAGGGAAATTGAACTTCAAAGGCGTGAAACAGAGAGCAAGAGAGAGAGAGGGAGAGAGAGAGGGTGCGTTGGCGGGAGGCAGCGAGAGAGAAATGGGGAAAGAGAGACACAGAGACAGACAGAGTCTGTGTGTGTGTGTGTGTGTGTGTGTGTGTGTGTGTTAGCCTGCTCTAGTTAGGCTTATTGCTGTGACAGCTTTGTTAGCTATTCATCCTAGTGAGACCTTGTCTACATCATCCATGTTACCCCTGTCACAACCCTGTGCACACACACACACACACTGGCACACATACAGACACACACATGCACGCTCTCACACCCCTGCACACACACATATGCACACACATACACACTCATTCCCATAATCCTGTAACCCCTCCAGGGTAGAGAAAATAGGGAGAGAGGTTTAGAGGGACAGAGAAGAACCGAAAGGAGATAAACATTGATGAGGGGAAGTGTGTGAGAGAGAGAGTGAGAGAGAGAGAGGAGGAGAAACAAAGAGATGATGAGAGAGAGAGATAGTGAGAGAGAGTGTGAGAGAGAGTGTGTGAGAGAGAGAGAGTGTGTGAGAGAGAGAGAGTGTGAGAGAGAGAGTGTGTGAGAGAGAGAGAGAGAGAGAGAGAGAGCCTCAGTGGGTCCCTGAGTGTGAAGCAGACACAGAGAGATGTGAGATGCTGTGGTGTGGGTGAGGATGACAGCTCTATTAGAAGGTTGGTTGTCGTGGCAGCAGACCATGCCTGAGGCCCCTCCCTCTGTGTGCCCGGCACAGGAAATCTGATGTCAGATGACCCAAATGCAAGAGAAACAGATTCCCCCCAAACACACACACACACACACCCTGTGGGACAGCTTGGCAGTAGTTAGCAGCAGGCTGCTGGAGGAACTGCAGCCCAGCAGATGGATAATGACCAAACTGATCACCAGGACAATCAGCTGTCTAAGAGGAAGTGAGAGAGAGATACAGAGAGAGAGAGAGAGAGAGAGAGATGAGAGATGAGAGAGAGAGAGAGAGAGAAACAATGGGAGACACAAGCTGCTGCAGTCAGGAGCGACAGTCGGCGAAAGTTCCTTGTTATCCTGCATCCAAGTTCACTGACCGCCATCACCTCGTATGTGCGGCGAGGGCCCCGTTCCAACACAATCAAGCCCAACCTCAGCAGCAGGATGGCATCCTCAGGTCTAGAGTCCCAGGGGAGCCGTGTCCGCCAAACAGCCAATGACACAGAGGAACGCTGCGAGCGAGTGTCCTTGATCTGCGGTCAACACACTCACTCTACCGCCGTGTCAAATGCATACTAATTCAGGTCTGGTCACGACCTTCTGTGTGTTTTTGGATCACATATCACGGTCCTGTCGGCGAGGGTGTGTGTTTCCTGTGATGGGTCTAAGTGTCATGAAGCTCCTCCTCATTAGAAGAGTTTCCAACCACTGCTGCTAAAGACACACACCCACATTCACACACAACCACACACACACACGCATGTGCATTCTCAGTCGCAAGCAGCGTACCAATAAGAACACACCAAGAGCAAGCATCCAGTTGATGTTTAGTCACGCCCCCCTCTTTCAACAGCTGTACGGCAAGAGTTGTGCATCGCTGCCATACCCCCCCTCCCCCACCCCCCACCCCCCCCCACCTCCCTCATTTCCTCTTCCCCATTCTGCCTTTCTCTCCCCTCCCCCCATCTCAGTCCATCCCTGGCTTTCCATCTCCTCCCCCCATCGTCGGTCTTTGTCTCTACTTTTCATAGTGGATATGTGTGTTGGGGGGGGGGGGGGGGGGGTGCTGCTTGTTCTCTGCAGTGGCAGCTTCAACAGCAGCCGCCCCCCCCCCCTCTCCTTCGCTCTCCTTGTCTTTTTCCATCCCACTCTCTCCCTCCCTCCCGGTCTCTCCCTCTCTGCCTCAAGCCCACTCTCTCATTCCCTCTCTGTCTCTCTCTCTCTCCCTCAAGCCCACTATCTCTTCCTCTCTCTCCCTCAAGCCCACTATCTCTTCCCCTCTCTCCCTCCCTCCCTCGCTCTCTCTTTCTCTCTCTCTCACTCCCTCTCTCTCTCCCTGCCTGCCTCCCTCTCTCTCCCTCCCTCTCTCTCTCTCCTCTCTCCCTCTCGCCCTCTCTCACCCTCCCTCCTTCGCTGTCTCTCTGTCCTACTTGCTCAGGCCGTCATGAATTATGAGGCATGAGCCTCATGAAAGAATCATCCTATGGATGATTAAAGGATGAGCTGCAGGGATGGCAGTGTAGCTGCCTGACTGTTTACCCACATGGGTTAACCGCTCCCGTTCATTCACAAGCATCATTTCTCACTCAAGGCTCTACTCCCTGGTCTGGCAATCATTATCCCTTCATCAGGGATCAACACACTGGTCTAGCAACCATGGTTCCTTCATCAGGAATCTACTGCCTGGTGTGTCCAACCAGAACCAAAGTCAGAACCAGAGATTTCAACGTGGTAACGCTGGAAGCCTCAAAGTGTGTGTCTGTGTATGAAAGTTTGTGAATGTACGGTTTCAGCTACTTAATGGGTTTGCACTACTGTGTATATACCCCCCCCCCCCCCCCCCCCGTACTATATATAGTATACCCATTCTTCTCTACACCCTCTACTATAGTTATATTCCCCCCCATCCGTACAGCTTGCCCTCTCTTTACTTTTTTTCTTTTCTTTACTCTTATTTGTATCTAATTAGTATTTTACATTATATTTGTATTCTGTTTCACCCTTCTTATTATGTTACATATATGTTCTATGTTTGCTCTTTTCTGCCAAGGTAAATTATGTGTTTGTATATCCTGCGTAGCGAATAAAATTGATTCTGAGATTCTGAGATAAACTATGGATTAATGATGAAGTTAGACTGTGTTTCCTGCTGCTGCTGTTGTTCTGAGGCAATTATAGATGAGAAAGAAATCGTGCCGATTCCCCTGATAGAGGAAAGAGAGGCGAGGAGAACATAGGAGAACAGATTAGAACCGATTAGAACCAAGAAAAGGAACTTCACTTCACAAAACAGACAGTCAGTCAGCGTTAGCCGCATGCTAACTGTGCGGTTCAGAGAGCAGTAAACTTCGGAAGCAGAGGAGCCCTTAAGACCCCCCCCCCCCCCCCCAAACCCCATCCCTAATCCCAGAGCTTCATTAAGTGATAAAGGCAGGTCTTAATGAAGACCTCCTGTCTGTCTAATCACTGAGCTACCCTCCCACCCCCCAACCCCACCCCTTTTCCCAACTCAAATCACAGCCTGTGTCTTTGCAGACCAAACAATCACGCACACCGCCTCACTTAAACATGAGTCAGAGGCCCATTCAATGCCAGACAGACAGTGGGTGTAGCTATATACATATTGTCTGTCTGTCTGACCATTCAACAGACCATAGGACTGTCAGATTAGAAACTCATTATTGTATTGAACTTTTAACGACAATGCTAATTAGAAAAGTTGGATGAGTCGTGGCTGTGTACAGGGTTCCACATGTTTCACACACACTCACACGCACCGTCACACTCACACACCCACACTCACAGACAAAACACACACAGACATCAAGTGAACTCTTTCACCCCAGGTATGGGTGAGGGAGGAGGGTGAGGAGGAAGAGGGCTGGATGGTGGGAGTGAGGGGTAGGGGGAGGAAGAGGAGGGAGGAGTGGTGTGATGTTAAATCCTGTGGCCAGCAGTGAGGTGGTGACCTGAGCTAACACTCGCTGAGGCCATGTTTGCGTGCCAACCTCCACTTAGAGCAACAAGCTGCCAAATCACCTCCCACTGCCCCGACCCTCCCCCGTGCTTACACCCCGTCCTCCCTCCCTACCCACCCACCCACCCACCCACCCAGCCTCTCTCTGTCTCCCATCCTCTCCTTCACTATCTTTCCCTCCTTCTCTCTCTCTCCCCTACTCCTTCTCTGCTCCACTACTTCCTGCTCTCTCTCTTCCACTCTTTCTCCTCTCCTTCCTATCCCCTGCTCTCTCTCTCTCTCTGTTTTTCTCTCTCTCTCTCTCCATCCCTACTCCCTCCCTCCCTCTCTAACCCTTCCTTCTCCTCCCTCTGCCTCGCTCGCCCCCTCCAGCAGCACCTCATGTTTTATTGAGCTGAGCTCCAGCGGGCGCGGTGGCGGGGTCTCTCCGCTCCCTGTCTGTTTGCCCTGGGATAACCACCTGCAATCTCACTGTGATAAAAACATCACAACACACACTTCCTGATCTGCCTCCCCGCCCCCTCCCCCCCATCCCCCCCCCCCCCCCACCCCCCCAGAGGGCGCCAGGGGGAGGAATGTGGAGGACACACACTCACACACACACACACTGCACGCACACAGTGGCCTTAAGTGAAGCGTTCATAACTGTAGCTGGCTGTGACAGAGAACCAGAGAGACTCCTCCTCTCTCCTCTCCTCTCCTCCTCTCATCTCTCGTTCTTTTCTCTCTCCTTCTCTTCTCTTCTCAGTCCTCCTCTTTTTGAGATCTGTTTTGTCCTGAAATAGCAGGAATATAATGAAGCTCTTAATAGAATTAGGTTTCATGGTATTTACATACCTCCTGAACACGACCCCCCCTCACCCTTCACAATCTTCCCCCCATCCCTCCTTCCCTCCCCTTATCCCTCCCCCCTCCCAGGGAAGACAGCAGAGAGCAAAGGAGACTGAGGATGAGGAGATGACTTAATTGAATGAGATCAACCCAACAAGGCGTGAATGTTGGCGGTTCCTCCCGTTGCGCAACATGACTGCGCTGTCATGTTGGCCGAGGGGGGACTGGGGGGGAAAGGGGGGGGGGCCCAGGGGAGGCCCGGGGGGAGAGGGGGTCTGTCAGGATCTGCCCCTGTCATCACTTTAGCGACTGTCGTCAGCATGTTCGGCATCTGCAGAGCGAGAAACAGCAGGGAGACATCTGAATCGATCAATCTGCCTGAGCGAGAAGCAAATCTGGACCTGCAAACCAGTTTGCAAGAATCAGTCGGCAAGAGCCATGCAGGTGGGTACCAACGAGGCAGACAGCGACTATTCGGCAAATCAGCTCCATGAAACAGGCAGCAAGAGTTAAACAAATGCATATGAGCCAGGCAGTAAGAATCTAAAGGTTTTGTATTTGACCCTGTCGATATCCATGCCCACTGCAGAGGTGGCATGCAGCCCTCTCATCAATACCTTTTAAGTAT
The DNA here is from genome assembly GCA_030340685.1 of Protosalanx chinensis. Taxonomy (NCBI): domain Eukaryota; kingdom Metazoa; phylum Chordata; class Actinopteri; order Osmeriformes; family Salangidae; genus Protosalanx; species Protosalanx chinensis. The sequence continues at coordinate 8,101,846 of CM059329.1, read as the reverse complement.
TGATTATTGATCAGCTGTTTGAGCTGCAAACGAGGCCTGATTGGTCCAGCCTGGACACCGATACAGAGACAGATCCCTTCCTCCATCAACTCCTCCCTTCATCTATCTCTCCCTCCGTCCTTCCCTCCCTCTGTCTCTACCTTCTGTCCCACCATATGGGAGCTTCTTTGTTTTCTCCATCGCTTTCTCCTCTTTCATCTTCCTACTCTGCCTCAACGCTCCTCCTGGCTCCCCCTCCCTTCACCCCCACTCTCCCTTCTCCCCCTCTCTCTCTGTCTCTCTCCCCCTCTCTCTCTCTATCGCTGTCTCTCTCTTTCCCTCTCTCCATCTCTCCAGCCTGATCCACCGGAGGGAAGCTCTCAGTCATCATTAACTCGGTCTTTCGAAACAAACCCCCAGGTAAAGAGGGAACAATTACAACACCATCCCCCCCATCTCACCTCTACACACGCACACCTATTTCACCATTAGTGTGGTAATGACCAAGAGTGATGGCCTAATTAGCCTGGGAGTCCCAGGACAGACAGACAGGCAGGGAGACAGACAGGCAGACAGGCTGGCAGGTGAGAAGACACAGCCTGTCCCTGGTTCCTGTCCACACTCTGGTCTTCCTCTCCAGCCTCAGTCCAGACGCTCCTCTCCAGTTGGCCAGCTGTGCTCAGGTCCAGCACAGGAGCCAGAGGCCTCGTCACTGGATACTGTATCTCTCTATTATAGTTACTGATGAGAAGAGCAGGATGCTTACCGGGCAGAAAGACACTGAAACAGGATCTTTATGTGTCTCTCTCTCCCACAACCACTTCCAAATGGTAACTTTTTGGGGGAAGCTGTGTCCCTGAGTGTGTGTGTGTGTCTGTGGGTGTGTGTGTGTGTGTGTGTGTGAGTGTGTGGGGGGGTGGGGGCGGAGGGGTTCCAAGGGGTCAGGTGTCAGTTAAAAGGCCTGGTTCGACTGTAAACAGACACATGATCTACTGCCACAGTAATGGACTGGTGTGTGTGGGTGTGTTTGCCTGTGTGTGTGTGTGTGTGGCCTTTAGAGATTGAGACCAGGACCCAGACCAGGACCAGGACTAGAAGGCAGGTCAGTGTGCTTCTAGCTGGTATATTAGCCAATCCAGACAGTGAGACACTCCCTTGTCCTTCATTCAGATTGTCACCTTCATTAGTTTGACTAATTAACTAGATCCTGGGGGGGTTGTCCAGTCACCTGGGGGGGGGGGGGGTTGGGGGGGGGGGCTCATTTATGATATATGAAAGTAGAGATATGAGAAACACTTCACACACACACGCACACATCCCTGCACGCTGGGTGTGACAGCCAACATCCTCTTCAATTTCATTCTCCTCATCCTCATCATCTGTGAAGTGGCCTGCAGATTAGCCTGCAGATGGCCTGTTAGGCACGTGCTGGTACAGATCCACTGTGCCACTGAGACAGGAAGATCGTGTGCAACCATTGCCCTCTACTGTTTGAAAAAGAGTACAGCACCTCAGAGTGGCAGTTACAAATGTTCCCCACTAGGGGGCGAGAGAGTCCGCACAGCCTCTCCTGCTCCTCAAAGCGAGAGCGGGAGAGAGAACGTGAGGTGGAGGTAGAGAGGATGGTGGGGGAAGGAGGGTGAGTGGGGTGCATAGTGAGGTGAAAAGCTTGAGAAATGGGGTGCCGCAAAAAAAGAGACAGTTTCACGTTTTTCAAACGTATGACTCATCTTTAGATTTGCAAGTCAGATGAGCCTGGCAGCGAGGAATCTGGATAGAACAGGTGGCGCTTTTATTGGATATATTCCCGATCAATTAATCTGCCCTGCATCCAACGTGCTATTCAGACAGACATATGGACAGAGACAGAGACCTATGCTATCACAAAGCCTTGCTATAGATCACATAAAGTTGTCGTTAACTTCCCAAATCCTCCCATGGACCAGGGAAACATCTAAAACCCTCAGGAGAGCAGCCCTCGAGGACTGGATCTTGACACCCGTGATCCTAACACCTTGAGGACAGCCAGCGGCCCTCGAGGATCAGGATTGGACAGCCCTGTCCTTGATCCTATAACAGACACAGTTAAAGCAGACATCCTGGATCTCATCACATTCAGACTCCAGAGAGACAGAGGGTCACATTGACATTGAGGGGTCAGGACCTTAATCAGCTGGAGACACAAGGAATCTAACTGTCTATAATATCATCTATTTTTCTCTTGCAAATTAAACTTCTATTCATAAGCCAAATTATACCGCTATTTCCCCCAGAATTAAAGCTGTCCATGATCACAGACATTTGATCGAATAATTCCTAAATGACACTTCGAGAGTTCCACCAATCAGTCACGCAGCTTTGTAGCCCTGTTCCCATCATGCACCCCCCACACAGGCACAAACCCTCAACCTTCACATCCCACGTGCCGAGGCAGTGAGACAGGCAGACAGAGAGACAGGCAGACAGGCGGCTAGACAGCTGGCCAGACGGGCAGACAGACATGCACACAGACAGGCAAAAGGTTGTCGGTTTGATTACTGGCTAAGGCAACATGACGTTGTGTCCTTGGGCAAGGCACTTCCCCCTTCTTTCCTCAGGGGGAATGTCTCTGTATTTGTGGTAAGTCGCTCTGGGTAAGAGCGTCTGCTAAATTACCTAATGTAAATACAGACAGGCAGTTAGCTAGACAGGCACATAGGCAGGCAGACTTGCTAGTCAGTAGCTATGGAAGGATGACTACTAATCATCCTTGCTTAGCTTGACACATGAATATTTCAACAGGGGTTTGCTGAAGTCTAAACACTTATTGAACATTTCTAAATGAATTAAAGCTGGCCGCGCACATGATTTGAATGTTTTCGCTCTGAAAATGAATAACTGAATGCTGATAGCTGAAGATAAATGGCTTTCGTTTATGTAATTTCTGAATGACCAAAATAAACTGATGAATATCCATGAATCAAAGTATAAGGTTAGCTTGTTCTGTATTTTGTGCAGTGTACAGTCAAAATGATCAGGCTCAAGTATTTATGCAGCCAGAAAGTGATTGGCCCTGTATTTCCTGCTGTGCTAGCAGTGTTACACCAGTGAGCTGTTGTGTTCCCTGCTACACACATTGTGTTTATTGGTAAGCAGCAGTAAGGACGGAGCGTTTCCTAAAGTGTAGCACATTGCATTTGCGGTGGTGTGTGTGATTATGCGTGTGTGCCCATGTGTGTGTGTGTGTGTGTGTGTGTATGCCAGTGTGTGTGTGTGTGAGTTTGTGTGTGAGTTTCCCAGCTAAGAGCTACAGGAGTATTTACCTCACCATGCGGTCGCAGCATTAATGGTGTTTTAAGCAGCTGGTAGCATTCAGTCTGATTAAACCATGAACCAGAACCTTCCGCAGGTTATTGATCCCTTTCAGGCTGCCAGGACCACAGCCCTCTGTTCCTCACACTCTACACCTGCACTCCGGGTTCTGGGCATGGGGGGGCGGTGAGTTCCAGGGTCCTTAGCACCGAACTAAGAGGTGCAGGGGAGGCCTGGGAGTTTGTGTGTGTGTGTGAGTGAGAGAGAGAGAGAGAGAGAGAGAGAGAGAGAGAGAGAGAGAGAGAGAGAGAGAAAGAGAGAGAGAGAAAGAGAGAGAGAGAGGTAAAAAGAAGAGTGGAGGAGGAAAGGTGGAGTACGAGATAAACAGAGAGACAGAGAGATCTGTGGGTAAATGTCATGATCAGTCAACTGGCACTGGTATTCCAAAACCCTTGCTCACTCAGGTCAAATCTACACGTGCACACCACACACTCGCACGCACACACTCACACGCAATCGCACACACAAAGACAATCCCCTAACCTTCTTTCACCTCACACACTGCACCGTCTTGTTACTCCTTATACTCTCTCTCTCTTTCTCTCTCTTTCTCTCTCCTCTCTCCATCTCTCCCTCTCTCTCTTTCTCTCTCTCTCCTCTCTCCCTCCCTCTGTCTCTCTTTTTCTCTCTCCCTCCCTCTCTCTGAGTCTTAGTCTGACTAACAATATCAGCAACACAAGCAGAGGTTCCAGTCCACACATGTACAGTATCAAACTCTCCACAACTTGGCAGATTGACTGACTGACTTCCTGGCTGACTTCCTGCCTGGCTGGCTGGCTGACTGAAGGTTATTCCTGACCTCCAGTACAGCTGAAGCTTTTCTGCAGAATTAAAATGCGTCTGGATTTATTTCCCAGCGCAGAAATGACGTGTTGTCAGGCGGCCATGATGGACTGTGATGACTAGTACAGGGGGAAACGTCAACCAATCACTCAGCGGCAGCTGCCTGCCAGTCAGAGCACAGCTAAACACTGGGGAAGAACATGGATCACACAAACGTTTGAAAGTTTTCGGCTCACCTTGGAGATATTACACACGCCAACATCTGCGGGGACATTTGGTTTGTCGTTTGTCACTCCCTTAAATATGCCAACCCCCCCCTTCCTTACACTGCAAAAATACTCTATCAAATTGAAGTGCAAAGAGGTTAGTTATGTTCTGCCTTCTGTCCCCGTGAGCTGAGGAGGGTGGAGTTAAGAACAATCACTTCGCTGATTTTGCACCCGACCGCTGCAGGGAAGCTAACGGACGTTAGCGACAACCAACAAGGACAGAACACAAAATGGAGGCAAAAATCTGAAACCAAATAAACACAGGTGAGGACACACAGAATGAAGGAAAAGATCCTAACAAGTGAGAAAACAAACTGGCAAACTAAAACAAGACAAGATAGAGGAACACAACACCAAGAGTCTGAGCTGCGCTCTCTGGGGGGAGATGGGCCGTCACATCTTCTGATCGCTGAAACATGCTAATGTCTCCCACTGCAGTTATAACGTTTTACTCAGAGACGTCTGTACAGACTTCTTCACACTTTCGAAGATTTCTTAAAATATCGGGTTGTTTACTAACACTAACACAAGGGATAATCCATGTATGACTAAACATTTATGTTTTAAACAAGCTAAAAACAAGATTTTCATCCTCAGAGATGCTGTTTTTGCAGTATAACCCCCCTCCCAGCCAAAAAACACCACAAACTAGCTGAATAGGGCTCTTTGATGAAACACACAGACACAACTCTTTTTCTTCCTCATGCTCTTTGTCTCCCCCCCCCTCGTCACTCCATCCCTCCATCCTACCCTGTGTGGCCCATATATCCTCCTCTCCCTCACATCCATCCCCACATCCGCTCAATTTCTCTCAGCATCCATTTTTCATTCCATCTCTCCCTTCTAACCACCTCATCACTTTCCGATCCTCTTCACTCTGCTCATCCATCCATCTATCCATCCCTCCCTCCCTCCCTCCGTGAGTCTCTCTGCCATCCCTTCCTCCACCTGTTCCTGTAGGGCCAAGCGTGTAGCTGGCAGGCTGTCTGCTCCCCCCGCCATCACAAAGTCTTAGCCTGACAGACGATGTCAGAACCATTAGTAGAGGTTCCATTACAACTCACACACACACGTACGTTCAGTTGCCGCGCTCAGCAGGTTGGGACAGACAAAGCGCAGT